>OX328123.1:69643844-69741083 GCA_946811695.1 Gonocerus acuteangulatus | reverse complement strand
GTCAAAAATCTTAACCGGATACTCCTGGGCTAATGATAATAGTCTCTGGTGAAATAAAAAGTGTTATTCTCCTCATGTATAATAATTATGAGTTTTAATAATAAAGACTATTATATCTGGAAGGTTAAAATTTCAATAAGGCAATTAAAATTGAATTAGCAACAAGAATCTTAAGGTTCATTAGCAGGGATATTAATTTGAAATGTCTATCCTTTACATTGAACTAAACTAAATTAATTTAAGATTAAAACTAATTTAGGAGTGGTAAAAAAAGCTTACATTTTTTCAGAATCGTTGTAACATGTCGTCCGCTCTCTATAAATAATTCGCACAAGTCTTCTAATAGCTCTTGATTTTTAATTACTTAGCTTTCTGTTGGTATTATGACATTCACAGTTAGTTCAGTATTCCGTCTTGTGAATTGTAGTTTTAGTCATTAAATGCTCGGTGGTTATTTAAAGATGTCTGATTGTAAATCTATTGAATACTTTTTTTTATTGTACATAATCGACAGCCCCCTCTTCATGTTAATTTAAAGAATGTAAAAGGGTTTCCTAAATTGTTCTGAAACTAATTTTGCATGACTATCAGCTACCGTGCTTGGTCTTCGTGTCCTTTCAGTCAATGTGTTCTTGGCTCTAAACCTGAAACTTGTGACTTTTAGATATGTAGTATTATTTTCAAAATATTTTGAATGTTGGGTGCATATTCCCTGCAATATACCTATGCACATATGAACTATGGTGGTTCCTCAAATGTAAAGGAGGATGATTATTAACATAAATTAATTTGACACGGAACTCGCTGGTAGTTTTCCTTCACTTTGGAATTTGGATGAGAACCACCGAAGAAAACAAAAAGTAATTCATACTACTATATTATCAATATGGCGTAATCATCGTAATTACTATCTCTACGAGCTCGAGTCATATCCTCTCAATCTCACCCCAAAAACCATTCTAGGAAGCCCAAGATATCTTGGCCTCGTTATCAATTTTCTCATTAAAGGACAAACTAAACCTAACTACTAGGAAGTGTCAGCCATTTTTCGCTCCTTACAAAGCCTTTGTTTCATTTATGTAAATAATTATGTTTTATAACTATTTTAAGAGTTACTTAAGTATTTACTTTTATATTTAGCATTTCTTGTAGTCTTCAAATTCTATATTATTTTTAATTAATTTGTGTATATGTTTTTATTATGACTTATTTTGTCTCTAATTTCATATTGTGAGATTATATGTAATCTCTCCAAATATCATACTGAACCGGTGTACGTTATTATTTTCTATAAAAAAAAAACTAACTCTACAGACTTCCTGATTACATTAAAAACATTGTAAAAAGACCAACATTCAGCTTTCTAAGAATCTTTAAATCAAATATATCTATACAATAGACACAATACTATGTTGACTTTTAGATTATATTTTTAATTTAAGGATCTTCTTGTGGATTTAGAGTAGGTAAATGGTCTAGAAGGTTCTAGTGAAAGTAAATGTTTGTATTAGTGAGTGGTACTTCGCCCTAACCCAAGTAAGGAGAGGCTTGAATTAGCAGCCTGTGTCCCATAGGACAGGCCTCGACTACTCCACTAATTAAATTATATTACTTCAGAACCTTAACTAGTTACGCGGCTTCATTTAGGCTCTCTTTCAAGGCCTAAGGAATAAGTCACATACTCAAAATGGTCTTATAAATTAAAATGATCGAGGCCAGAAGTATGTCACAAAGTTTAAATTTCCATGAATTTCAAGTTCAAAGAAACTCATAAAAGGATATAATATATTTTAGTATGCTCTATAACCTTTTGCATATAACATGCTAATTTTTTTTCGTTTGAAATTTGTAATAAAAATATAACAAACTAAAGTAAAGAATAAAACGAAGTAAACCAGAGGATTCTACAATTTGTATTGTTTTTTGTCGAAACGTATGGCGATTGATTCAATAGTAGTATGCACATTGGATGTATGAGTCCACTCAGGTTTGGTCCGCGTAAATTTAGATAATATATGTTGGAAAAACAATAAAATTATAAAATAATAGTTATAAATTTTGTCTGATAATTAGAAAGGACTAGAGCTTGTTAAACGGAATTTTACCGCGTTAAGTAATATGGCTAATATGCTTTATTAGTTACAGGGTTTCCTAAAAACCATGGCTGCTCTACCAAGGATATCTATGAAGTATGTCAATCTGCAAGTAGCCCGTTGCATTTCTAGATTAAAAAGCAAAGTAAACAAAAAAACAAAAAACAAAAAAAAACGAAAAAACAAATTTACAAATATGAATTTTCCTATATTAAGGACTTTTATTCCTGTTTATTATTATATAATGTAACATATATACCAAAAACCAGTTTTCCACTACAAAAATGTATTCTCTTTTCCACAGCGACGCATGATTTGGACATGATCAATGCGCCTTATATGTCACTGAAGAAGAAGCTTTGTGCTCTGAAAGCGAAGCTATGGAAGGTAGAATAAACCTTTTTGATGGGCACCTGGTGTGTTATTTTATATATATATATATATATATATATATTTCTGTGTGTGTGTGTCTCAACACCATCAACAAACACGTCATTCAATTTGTCTATTTATAATTTGGTCAATATCCAGGGGTACAACGTTTTGAAACCTAAAAAAAAATATGCTAAAACACGAGCGGCCCCTATTTTTTCGGCCATGCTCGGCATCGACGTGTACAGTTTTATCTTTTTCAACAGGGGAGTGTTGGGGAAGATATAATCCCAATATTGGCGTGGGTGCATGAGAGATATGTTTTCGGGGGTCACACAAATCAAAGGCTTCTGCATAAAGAGTCAATTCCACGGCGTTGATTGGTCGGCCAAACCCTAGCGGACGATATCATTGGTTAAAGCTCCAGGCCAGCATAGCCAATGAATTATCGCACCCATGGGTTAACATCTCATTATACCTGCCAACGACATAGTCGATCAATTCATTCCATATGGTTTTTTCATTTCTTTTTAAAATCTTTTTTAATCTCTGAAAACATATTGGTGAATGGCACAATTAGTAACAACTAATGAATAGTATGAGCAACATTTTTGTTGTTTACATGAAACGAATTAATAATATACATACTAATTTTTTATTCAAGAGTTACATTTGATTTGGTGTATTTTTTACTAAGTGATATACGTGTATATAATTTACAAGTACATTTCTATTTGAAGGAAACATTTCCCTAATTCATTTATAGGGCTCTCACGCGCGCGCATATATATATATATATATATATATATATATATATATATATATATAGGTATTGCAAATTTATTTAAGTTAAGCCATAATTTCCAGTAGAATGAAGAAAACAAGCCCTACTGTATTTAGTTTCGAGGCATAGTAATTTCGGGATGAGAACCTTTTCCTCGGTGCACTGTTAAAACTACCGAGATAGCCAACAAAAAACAAATTAAAGATTAAAATAACTTTGATATCTCGCGGTTGAATACACCTTTCAAAACAATAAGATAAAATACCTTTGCGCATCAAATTAAATACCTGATAGAGGGTTCGTGTCCCGCCTGCAGCACGAAATTGTCTCATTTCAGTGGTACCATGGATGTTTAGGAAGTTCGGTAATCAGTAAATGGGCCGGTGCTAATGGCCAAGATGTCGGTGCGCAGTAAAAAAAAAAAAATAAAAAAAAATAAAAAATTACACATAGTAAAAGGTTATTTCTAGCAATGTTACACAATATTTTGGATTTCATTGTTGTAAATGGTTTTTATTTGTTTACAATCTGTCAATAATGTTTTAATGTTATTTGTTATTTATCTATAGTTCTTAAGAAGACACCGAGGATGAGGTTCTGTCTTAAAACCTCTACGCGAGTTCTCTTCATCCTGATTCAGTATGAAGAGCTTTTGACATCCAACGAACTCCAATCGTAAAATTTTCACCCAATTCACATCTACTACTTTTCCAGAAGTCTCCTGGTTATCTCCCTATGTAAAAGAGTGGAACTTGGATATAATTTCAACGAGAACATTGTTGAAAATGTCTATCCTACTTCCAGTTGGGTTCGAAACAGCCTGTGCTTGGTGACAGTCCTTATTTTAAGCATTCTTCTGTTTTGTCATTGTTATTTTAATAGCTATTCAAGCTGTATCACAAGTTTTGCCTGAAAAGGATAAATAAATAAAAAAAATTAAATTGGATACCGTACATAAGCGAAAAACATTAAGATAAAGAATATTTTGTTATTTCATTGGTGCACATCAATCTTTTACGACACACCATTAATGACAAGATGTCATAAATCGTCATTAAATCAGTAGACTTCATTAGATAAATTTTGTTACCTTCATTTAACATGTCGTGTTACTTTCGATATTTATGAAGGAAGTAACCCTAGTTTTTGTCGTATGTTGGAGGTGCGGGCCAAGGCTTATCATTGGAGAGGTACATACACACTGCCCCTGAAGTAAGTTATATTGACGTAGTGCTCCATGGCGTGACCTTACTTCAGCCCGCTTGCTCTGCTCTTTCCGTTTCCAATCCTTACAGCACAGCTTTCTTCTCTTCTTGAATAATTTAAGGGGGTTTTTGAATTTAAAGTGGATTTCATAATTGTCGCGAACAGGTACGCGATATTCCAGGTGCCAATATAAATCAGTCATAACCAGGGGGACCATTCAAAAGCATCTTATAAAACAAAGGGCTTATAATTAGGAGGTGTCTGAGGAGAATATTAATGGAACGAGGTCCTTTTGTGCTGTCTACTCAAGAAGTAGATTTATAGCTCCCATTGGTCCTGGAACAAAAAATAGATTGATGAAAAATGTGCAAAGAATAGTTCTTTAATAATTGTACAATTATGTCAAAGAGAATAAAAATAAAGCTAAAGCAGGCTAAACACGATTCAGACAGGTCTGTCAGTTAGACTTGAACTGTCCGCCTGAAAGCCGGTCGCCTGAACGTGTATATATTCCGGCCGCCTGAACAGTCTTAACTGACAGACCGGCCGGAACATATACACGTTCAGGCGACCGGCTTTGAGTTGGACTGTTCAGGCCTAACTGAGATGCCTGCCTTACCGTCTGTAGCCTCCTGCTTTAGAAAGAACTCAGATTATTTGATGAATCTTTACTGAAATTATAGCCCTTTTTTTGTGATCTTCCTTTTAGCGCGGTTTCTCCCTCCCCCATAGGGAGGAACCCCGCTTATAAGGTTGATCTCATGACGCAATCCAGAAGTGCCGACTAGAAAATTTTGCGTTTCAGAACCCCTAGAGACCGAAAATGATGGTGGTTAAAATTTGTATATATATATATATATATATATATATATATATATATATATATATTTATATATATATATATATATATATTTATATATATATATATTTATATATATATATATATATTTATATATATATATATATATATATATATATATATATATATATATATATATATATATATTTGTCTGTTCGCTCTCTAGGTAGAAGACGAAAGGTCCGATTTTGATGAAATTTGGTACAAAAATCCGTCGTCCAATTTGAAAGGTCAAGTTCGTTAACCAGCAAAATCCGTCCACTGAAAGATGGCGTTTGGGGCGAAATTCGCGCAAAAAAATCGTAACGCTTACGTTTTTGAGTTCATAAGATTGTAAGCACTTGTTTTATAGGCCTCTTGGGCTAGGAAAACGAATGAAACCATTTTCAAGGTGATAGCTTTAACCGTTTTTGAGAAAATTGGAAAAATACTTTTTGAATACCGTTTTTGGTTTGGGTACCTAGAATCATGGGATTCAGTTGAAACATTTTCTGCATGTTCTACTTTCATTAAAACTAATATGTTGAAATTTGTGTTACGTTTGGAGTTAAGGAAGGGTTAGAATAAAATATTTTATTAACAGACATAAAAAATTTCGGTAACTTTGTATACTTTCCTTAATATCTCGAAAAAGGTTGAGAATCTTGGGAAACGGAAGAATACCATTAGAAAGCTTACTAAATGCTCTACAAAAAAGGTTCTAATGAAAGTTTTGATTAGACGATGTCAATCGGAGAAATAAGTGCTTAAAACTTTAAAGTAATTGATTTCGCTTATTCGAACTGTTCTTTTTGTCTGTTTTTATTCCTTGTTATTTTTTAACTGCTTATTGTTGGATAATGTATTTGATAATAAATCAGGTTAAGAAAAATAAAAAAAAAACAATTTAATCTTAGAGATATGGATTTCCAAGATATAGCTTTTCAAATGCCTAGCGGGATCCTTCCTAGGGCGGGGACCCATCCAGGTCGTAAATTAGACCTTTCTTGAAAGTAAAGATGGAACTGTCAACTTTGGTCCTCCTCTGCCTCCCGGCACTTTCATTGCTGACGAAGGCTATCAATGAGTAGCCAAAACGTCCTAAATATAGATTTTTTAACAAAAATCGTATTGAGGTTTCTTTAGCCGAATCCCAACCATTCCATCTTTACTTATCACCTCGACGGCTAACTAGCTAATCTTCATGCTTTCTAGAAATGTGGACCCAAAATAATAACAGCTTCTATTTTAATCATTTTAAATGAGTCTAGAGATAAGAACGGAACCGCGCTAAGATGATGCAGTCCCTGCGAGTCGGACTTTTTTATCTGTTCTCGAAATATTTGACACCACCTTTTGGGAAATATCCATTATTACTCAGTCGACCAAAAACTGTGTTATGCAGAAATCTGAATTAATCTCTGGACATAAAAATACATGGTATAGCTATATCAAGAGTACAGAAATTGACATATTTTGGTTGTTCAATAGAAGAGGATCTCAGCCCGGATCTAGAGAGATAAAAACTAGAATGGGAATGGCTAGGGCAACATTTTTGAAAATTCGAAGGTTTCTGAGCGACACAAGCCCCAACACACAAATATGGTATAATTTTGTTAAATACTACGTGTTTTCTTTGCTCTTTTATGGGGTCGAGTCGTGGTCACTAAGAAGTACCATGCTGAGTAAACTGGAAGCTTTTGATTTGTGGATTTATCGAGGAATGTTGAGAATACCTTGGACTGATGACTTTACCAATGTGGAGGTGTTCTGTATACGATGTATAAAGACCAGGCATATAATGACAGGTCATAAATATGCCTTCCCGAGACTTATAATAAAAGGCAAAATTGATGGTAGAAGAGGTCCAGGGCGGAGACAGTGCTCGTGGTTACAGAACGTCAGAGACTGGACGGAATCAGACTCTCATACATTGCGAGGAGTGCGCAGGACAGGAACGAGTTGGCCAGAATTGTTACCGATCTCCATTGAATGGAGCTGGAACCTTAAGAAGAGAAGAATCAGTCGCCAATATCCATCAACTTAGTTCTGAAATGAAATGGATATTATGAACATATTCTTTACAATTTTACTCGGCCTGGAAATATATTTTTAATAAAGCACTTAAATTCTGGTCATATAAACATTACAACTCATCCAAACCACTATTGTTGTTGGCTGTGTTTCCTTCTCCCCCCCCCCTATATATGAAATGCAGATTGTAATTTGTGAACACTTGACCAGGGCAAATCTGAAGTTTCAGTGCTCCAGAGAATCGTGCTTGGACTGAACCAACTGGAATAGTTTGTGCTTTATGCCTCTTCAAAAAAACTATTTTCTTTTTATATTTAGTTGTTTTTATAAGAGAAAGAGACCATTCTGAAAGGTAGCTGGCCACTTTGGGCCACAGCATTCTCCTAAAACCAATAATAGGCAATAATTTAAAATAATAATAATAATTTTTTATTTATTATTATTAATCCTTCATTATCTTTATTGTTGGTTGAGGAAGAAAGCATGCCTTAGTCGCTACCGCCTCAGTAGTCTGTTTATTTTAACTACATTTAAAAATCATTTTTTGTTTTTAACGTCCTTCTTCTCAGCCGTAAAGGTGATAATTCACCATCTGAACTGAGTCCTTCAGAACAGTTCTGCTGATTCGCAGTAGGACCTCTTGCTTGATTTGGAATTATGTGGCAAATCTTTGGATAAATTCCGTGATGGTGCCGCGAGCTCCAAACATAAGACCTATCACCTCCCACTTGTTAACCTTATATTTTTCTTGAAAATATGGGATGCAATCTTCATAGATGTTCTTCTTCTCCTTATCGACTGCTATAGGTTGGTCCTCGTCTAATTCGAATCGAATTGTCGGGTCTAGTATAGTGCCTGAAGATGTTTTCTGGTTAATTATGACTATGTCGGCCCTTCGATTTGATCCTTGATCGGCGACATAGTGTACCTCTTCGAACACTTCTAACCTCTCTTTTGATCTAAACACTTCGGCTATAATGGTACGAATTTTATAGTGCTTGTTAATCCTCATCAACTCAGTTTTCCGGCAGGCACCCAGGATGTGCGGAAGGGTTTCAGGCTCCTGAGCTCCTACCAGGAAGAATTCGTACGGGGATCGAATTGCAATTTAGTTTGATAGCCGTGGACCACTCACTACTTGAAAATCCTGATTTGGAGGACATCCAGGAGTTTCCTTTCTTGAACTGCGAGAAGAGGATTACGCCTTTGCCTTTTGAAGGAAGCGAAGCGCACTTGTCGAAACTCTTTTCTCTCAGGATGCGTCTCGTATTCCTAACATTCCTGAGATCATCGACGCCTAGCTTTTCACCACATTCCCTGATCTCTGCTTCGAGTTTTCGAGTCCTTAAGATAATTTCGTTGTTGTTCTCAAGTAACTTATGTGCTATGTTGGCATGCTGGAGAAATGCTTCCCACTTTGCTCTTATTAGGCCTAACTCTCGTTTATTTCGGGGAGCATAGAGCATTTCTACGGGACAATCAGTTTGCAGTGATAGAATTTCCTTGACCGAACATCTTATTATTTTATCAACATCCTCCAGAAAGGCAGACATAAGATCCTTAAGCGGCGCGCATTGGTGAGGGTAGATGAGTGTTGGCCAAATATACTGATTGATTATGGTCAGTTTCTGGTCAGGCTTGAGTAAATAGCTACTTGTCAGTTTGTCTATTTTATTCTTTAGTGTGACAATGACATCTTGTGAGTTCAGCTTTATCTCATCCTGAAAGTTAAACCCAAGATATTTCACATTTTCAGTTTTGGAGATACATTTTAAATCAGTCCCATCTAGCAATTTTACCAAACCATCTACCATTTCTCCATTTATAATATTATTTCCTACGCATTTCTCTATGTTTAACTTCATTTCAATCATGCTAAGGAAATTTCTCCTCATATTTAAAAGATGATTCCCGGCTTCGAAATTATTTGCTAATAGAACCAAATCATCTGCAAAAGCCAATGAACTAATAGGTCTAAGAACTTCGTTTATATTATACCCGTACTCGTCTGCTACTTCTTTTTCCTCTAATTCTCTTAGTAAGTCATTAATAGCTAAATTGAAGATTAGAGGCGAAAGAGGGCAAACTTGAGGAACGCCGCGGTTTATTTCGATGTCCTTCAGACGAATACCTTTATCCAGATGTATGTTGGTTTTATTGTTTTTTAAAAGCATTTGAATTAGCTTTTGTAGATTATTAGGGATAGGATAAGAGTTCAAGGACTTCTCTATGTGTGCGTGTCCAACGTTGCCGAAAGCCTTCGAGATATCTAAAAATAAAACAAAACAATTCTTTTTGTTTAGTTTTGCATCTTGTAAACAACCGTTGAGAATAGAGGAGTTGTCTTATGTCTAATCACAATTCATTTAGGCTAGTAATATGTAATCCTTTGGAGTACATACAAATGTACAGTCTTACCCTAGTATAGAAACAATAATTACAATTGATCCACAAGTCCTTGGTAATATTTGAAAATACGGCAAACTAAAAGAAGTTAGTTAAGAAAAAAGGGAAAGTAGATTGTACCACCTGGAAAAAGACACGTAATCAGATTTAAGATGGTTTAAAATCTGTATGAATGAAGACAAAGACTGGAGGAAGAGACCGTTATAGGTAGGACTGGATTGCTGGAGAGAGATCTCGGAGGAGGGGCTGGACCATTCCAGCGAGAGAGGGGACAGTACAACAAAACCAAGACTCCAGCAGGCTACCCAACATGGCTGGAGTCAACCACTCTCAGGAGTCACTCCTGGGCTACGCTAGAAGTCTCAATTATTGAATCCCCTCCATGCTCTTGGGTCGCAGTATATTTCTGCTAAGGAATAATATAAGCAATTGATTGGGACAAGCTGTCCAGTCAACTTCTTCAGTGAAGCTTCCAGTGAAGTTCTTGGTCTACCTTGTGGCATGGATAGACGGTTAAGGTTCAATCGCAGAAACATTAACAAATGACCAAAAGAGTCAACACTCACTCCTGGTCACAAGAGGCTCTATTTAGTGGAAGACCACGCATTCCTTTACAATAAATTAAGCGTGTGGAGGTTTCAGTCACATTTTCATGGGCTTCGTATTATTATTCAAATAGACTTCAATGGAGTTTAATGAAGAGATAAGAGGAAAATTCTTTTTTTGCAATAGTGGCATCGCTTAGTTAAATAGTGATGTAGTTGATCCTGGTGGAAGGGAAAGATCTGGAGAGAATGTTTAACCACGATGCGTTTCTCCTTTGCTATCATAACAAACAAATTTCCCCAGAAAGAGAGAATATTAAAACAGTAAAAAAATTTATAATTCTTTATTTTCGCTTTTGCACTTAAATTTAATTTTATTTATTTTGATATTTTATTTTTCACGAAAATAATTATATCATTATTGAAACCACCTCTATAATTTTATGTTTAATTTAATTATTGTAATATTACTGACTTTATTTCATTGATTTTTTTTAGAAAAATATGCAAGGCGTAAATTCAATAAAAACAGAATATACGAAGTCAATTCATTAATTAAAATCAGCATTAAATATTTCTCATCCTTTTAGATGCCTTTTCAGGGGCCAGAATACTCACTAACTACTAATATAGATTTTAGGTGCCTCTTCAGGAGCCGAAATACTCATTGTACTGCTAAAATAGCCTTTAAGTGCTTCTTCAGGATCCAAAATACTTATTTCACTACTAATATAGGCTTTAAGTTTCTTTTCAGGAGCCAAAATACTCATTGTAGTACTAAAATAACACTTAGGCGCTTCTTCAGGAGCCAAAATACTCGTTGCGCTACTAATGTAGCCCTTTAGGATCCAAGATTCCTAAAAATTTAGAAATGCTTATGAAAAATTTAGGAAAACAGAAGACTTTGTTGGCTGCACAGAATCCACCTGTGCGGGAAGGATCGACCAATCAGAGTTCTGGAAAGCCGCCTAACAAACCGAGCCCAGGGATAAATAAGACCTAGGCTGAATCTCTTTTCTGAAAAGAAAGCCTGAATATGCCGGCGTCTTGCGTTCTGCATTCCAATCGTAGAAATCGGGGCAATATTTATAGATTCGTTATGCTTCAAGCAAGAAATGACTTTTAGCACTTTCCTCCGAAGGAAAGTAGCTATTCAGGTTGGACTCATGACGGAATTTTTGAAACATTTCTTCAAATCTTTATCGATCCTACCTAGGAGACACCGAAAATGACCCCCGTTAAAATTTATATATATATATATATATATATATATATATATATATATATATATGCATATATATATTTATTTAAATTTTGACGTCCATTTATTATTAACTAGGAATTTTAGGACGGGTTATCTATAGGTTACCACCCTTTTCTAGCCAGGATAGGGCTGATGCCTTTTCTTTTTTCTAAAGAAAAGCCACCACCCCTAGTGGGAATCGAACCCACGACCTTTGGCTCAGAGTGTTAAGTGCTCACGCCTTAACCCTCACGGCCATCGGGTCTCCTGCATATATATATATATATATATATATATATATATATATATATATATATATATATATATATATATATGTGTGTGTGTCTGTTAACACGATAGCGGCCAGAGTTTTTGTTTTTTCGTCACGAAACTTGGTATATAGCATTCAATTAGCAAACGATTGAACGAGTTCGTTAACCACCAAAGTCGGTCCACCGGAAGGGGGGGTTTACCCCGAACCCAAAACACTAATTTGACTATGTCAGCCGTAATATTTGTTATATTTCAACGAAACTCGGTATTCGTAGTGGTAATCCACAGGTAAATACGTGTTGTAAAAATAAACTAAATCGGTTCATTAGGAGGGGGGGGTTTACTCTGGACCCACAATACCAATTCGCCACTACCAGCCGTGATTTTTGGTATATTTCGACGAAACTCGGTATTCGTAGTGGTAATCTACAGGTAAATATGTGTTGTAAAAATAAACTAAATCGGTTCATTAGAAGGGGGGGGGGGGTTACTCCGGACCCAAATTCCTAATATACTCATACCGGTCGTAATTTCTGCTGTATTGTAACGAAACGCGGTATACGTCGTGGGTAACTCATGAGAAAGAAGTGTTGTAAAAATGAGCTCAATCGGTCAATCGTAAAGCGGGGGTTTAATTTGTAATATATTTCAATAGAAAAGCCCGCCAAACGTAGGTTCACAAAGCAGCCGCAAGGAGCGCTTTCTACCACTAGAGTGACTGTATCCTGTTCCTGCGTTAGATCAAAATACGATAATATGAGGTTTTTTTGTGTTTATTACGTAGTGTAATAGGTACCATGTGTAAACATAACTCTGGAAGCAAATTAATAATTGATCAGTTACTCATTACAAATTTAAAAGAGAACTATTCATGTTTTATTTTATTTATGTAGGATATTTTAAGCAAATTGTTCTGGAAAGCAGTCTACACTACCCAAATTCTGAGGAAAGTGCTTAGTTATGCAGCTCCTGCGTGACGGACCTTTATTCTTAATACTGTGTAACAATTCAATATTTAGTAAATTGAACGTGCCATCATCATCCAGGAATTATATAGAAGGCAAATTGTATTCTTATCATTTCTGCACAAAAGTTTATTGGTTGTTTATATAGACTCCGTTAATTTTTTTGGAACCATTCTATAGCCGAGTGTACACAATGTGTTTCATTGCAATAACTGTGTGTCTGAATATAAATACAATTATGAGACTATCTAGTTATTAATTTAACATGTTGATGTGTCCGATCCTTATATGGCCTATTCTTAGTCTGGCCAGAAGAGGAATTTCTTCTAAATGTTGTTGGTCAATATGGGCTATTAACATCAATATAATCTATTTAAACTTCTTTTTAGTTTAGAATAGAACAGTTTAGAATTATTACTCACTTATATTTTAAAATGGGTTAGGAATTTATGGGTAAATCACTGTCATGCATTCATGGGCCAATGAATAAGATAAAAGGATCCGGCCATTGATTGTAATAACTAGCATTAGGATCCTGCGGGTTCCTACCGCTGAACGCAGCCTCGAGGCGAAGTACTACCTGCCGTAGGAAAATAGGATTTGAGTTAGTACTTTACATAAATTCATAAACAATTATTGCAGAAGACAGGTATATCTTGGGAATTAAGATAATGCCTTAGCTGAAAGAGAGCCTCCGCCTTCCAGAGCTTGGACATTTGATTTATAACTCCATCCCGGAGAGGGGGAAACCAGCGCTTCTAGCGGCTGCATCTACAACTTTCTTACCGGGATAACATTTGTCTTGTCTGGAGCAAATTCCTTAGGGATCTTCTCTTAATTTTACCGCGCGGGCTTTCTCTCTTCTTCTTGCCGGCATCTTGAAGATATTACAATTTACTTTTTCACTTTGTACTTGAAAATGCTTTTAATTCGCTTTAGTCATATTCCGTTTTGTTTCCCAACATTCTAGGGTTTATTTTCCAAATTAATCCTCATCAAAATAATATTTTATTTTTTTGCCACACAACAATTATCGATTTCCAAGTATTCATGGCAATGGGGCAGGAAGCACAGCCAGGGGAAAATGTAAAATTTGGCTCCTACTCATTTGAGAGAGTAAAAGAATTTACATACCTTGGCTGCAATGTAAACATAGCCAATAGCATAACAGACGAGATAAAAACTAGGATTATTAAATCCACTCGCAGTTTTTTTTTTTTTTTTTTTTTTTTTTTTTTTTTTTTTTTTTTTTTTTGGCCTTAGAAGTCTTCTCAGGAGTAGAGTAATAAATAGGTTAACAAAAATGCTGGTTTATAAAACCCTCATACTACCAGTGTTGACATACGGCTCAGAGACATGGACCATTTCCAAAATGGATGAGCAGGTACTCCTAATTCACGAAAGAAGAAGAATACTGCGATCCATTTTGGGGGAGTATGCGATGGTGGGGTCTCCTGTGGTCTAGTGGCTAGCGCGCTAGATTAATAAGCGGGAGATGGTGGGTTCGATCCCCACCGGCGCCAGAAATTTTCTCATCTCAGGGCTCGCTGAGAAAATTCCTGGCTGCACCCTGGATGTCAGCTCTAATAGCCAAGATTTGTTGATGCGTCGGAAAAAAAAAAAAAAAAAAAAGAAAAAAAAAGAAAAAGAAGAAGGACTAACCTGGAGCTGTATGAGGCTTATAAAGAAAAAAAATGTCCATTTTATCCGAGTGGGAAGACTCAGATGGGCCGGTCATGTGGCTCAAATGGATCCAGCAGAACTGCCAAGGAAGACAATGGAAGAAGTGCTCCATGGAAGCAGTAGACGTGGGAGGCCGAAGCTCCGCTGGAAGGATGGAGTTGCTCGTGATGCTAGGACCCTATTAGGCGTACAGAACTGGATGGTTGCTGAAAAGATCGGGACAGCTGGCGGAAGCTGATTCAGGAGGCCCTGACCTAGCAATGCGTTGTGCGCCAGTTAAGTAAGTAAGTAAGTAAGTACACTACCTGTTACAGCTGGTTTATCTCCCAAACCTACATTATGTAGTCACCCGACTTCAAATGTGCTTTTAGCACTGTATAAGTGCCGAATGTATCTTTTCTTCCCTGCTAAGTACACTTCCATTGTTTGGGAACTCTTTTTTTACTTTATTTTTGTTTTTTAAAACGTTATTGTTTTGGTGGGGACGAAAAAAATTGTAATGCTATTCTACTCGTACATTCACTGCTTACTATAAGTAACAACATAAATTATAAAGAACTTTTAGAAATTAAATAGATTTCTGATGAGTTGATATTTAATGTGACAATGAACATCAAACGTAGTAGTTTTAACATTACCAAAATATCATCGTTTTTCTGAATCTAAGACATAAATATTTTAGCAACATTAAGAAAATAGATATGATACACATATTTGCCTTTATTTAGATTTCGATCCAAAAATATAAATATAATTATATAAAATATAAGCGTTTGAATGTCTATTTATGGGTTTGTTGTATTGTTGACTTAAAAAACAGCAAGCTAAATCATTTATCTAGAAATATCGAAGAATTTAACTACAAAAAAGAAGAAAAAAAGAGTAATAAGGAAGAGAAAATACACTATATCCTGACTATGATATACTTCGAAAGTTTAGGATTCAATTTTGCTAAATTTACCATCTGCCATTACAAATAACGTAGCGGGTCAGATTAGCACCATTTCGTTCAAACTGACTTCAGCCACCAGCATTAATAAACCCTCATTTACAATGTTATCTGTAGGTTACCTTTTCTAGGCAGGATAGGGCTGATGTCTTTTCTTTTTTCTAAAGAAAAGCCGCCACCCCATTATGAGAATCGAAAACACGATCCTTGGCAGGAAGTTGAAATAATAATAAAAATGATATTTGATATAAAATGTTTTGAATAATTTATGTGTTTGACCTATCTCTGTAATACAATTAGGTTCACCCAGTAAAGTGCATTAAATTTAATTCAAAAACTCTTTGTTGTCAGGGACTCTATGTATTCCATATATTTCGGATGACAGACGGGATCATATAAACTAAATAAGTTATTCGAGTACAATTAAAATATCAATATACTACTAATTGTTCAATATAGCAACCTATTATTATTGCATATTATGCAACAGAGCAATTGCGGAAGACAAATGAATATCCCACATGATGGAATTCTAGAAAAACGTGTGCCAGTATATAAACATTAAAGTCTCATTGTCTTAAAACTTCTCTGAATAAGCAATAACATTCAAGCATAATACGGACATTTCTGGAGTTGCGAAACACCTGTGTCAAGAAATATAAATAAAAGCTTCAAAAATAAAAACAACAGCAGAATTATTTATGAATGTTACTGGATAATCTATTGTGATAAAAAGTGTCGTAAAAACAAAGGTACTTCCTGGAATAATAAGATGGCCACGTAGCACAAAATAAAATACTGCTTTAGTCTGTAAAAGGAATAAAATTAAATACAAATAAAAATATATCATTAATGCAAATGAAAGCACAAAAAAAATCGCTTGTGTAATTCAATGTAAAGCAGTAATTTTCAGTAAAAGTTCTTAATAATGTCTGACGGAGGCTACGGAGAGAAAGAGAACAATGGCGGAGGTATAAATCGTAATCAGTGGACAGAATCATTAGAGCGGAATTAATCCTGGGTAAAGGAAAAGGAGAATTATCGTATCTCATTACTGGCAAATAATAACTCTTCTGGAGCTGGGGCTTTTTATGGATGCAGAACATGGTGTGGTCTCGCCGGGACAGTATCTTGACGGATGCAGCGAGGTCTTTGCAGGAAATCTCCCTCTGAACGCGCGTCGGCTTCTTATTGATGAGTTTTCCTATGGTATTGATGATCAAAACTGGGACTCTAGAATACCATCTGGGTATACACTTTAAGGGAAACGGGATATCGCCGGAGCAGATCTGTTTATGAACATGTGAGAGTGTTGACTACATCCTATTTTACACGAGATCCTTTTTCGATAGAAATATATTACTCTTTTAAATAATAATATTTCTCTTAACCTCATTTCCCAACCGTTTTCTACATATTTAACGAAATATATTAAGTGCCGAGCTGCTCATGTCTGTTGACATTTTTTTTTTTTTTTTTTTTAATAGCTGCCTCCACTACTCTAAACGCTTAGGATTTATATATATCCCATTATTAAACATTGTAATGTGGGTATATCACATAAATGCAGGTGAAGAGAAATGCATTTTCCATACTTCAGTAACAGTCTATCATTAATAAAATAGTTTCAATTACTATCACTTCTGAATACACAAATTCACTTTTATAGGTTCTTCTAACAGAATCTAGAATATTGGGATTTCCTTTCATTCTAGGGTATAACGAACTGAATATTGATTTATTTTACGTGAAAAGTCAAATGTTTGAATTTTGTAACTACGCTATGGGTTAGCCTACATTGGCAAAAATATTTTTAACAAAACCGTATGTTGTTGATTAGTCATATAAAATAGAATTTCCACTTATTATCGTGTATGTCATAATAAATAAAAATTTGCATTGAGAAAAAAAATATTAATTTAATAATAAGGTTTAAAAGTTGTTATTTATTATATATTTAGTATATTTACTTTCTCGAATAAAAATAAAATTCCTCTCTGTTATGTGGATATGAAATAATCAGAGACCAAAAATAGCAACCACTTTTTTTTCTTTTTTTTTATTTATGACATTCTAGAGTAAAGTTATTTTGAAATGAGGCATTAAATAATATGACCAATACTTCAAAATAACTTTTTCTTGTGGCCAAAGTGTTTCGAAAGTCTATATAGAACCTGAAGCTTCTAGGGACCGAATTAGAAATATGAACCCAGTTGTAGTCATTTTTCTTTTCTTGCAACCAAATACATTACATACATTGAGAACTAATGATAGAGGTCTAATCGTTAAATTTTTCCAAAAAATACCAGACAAATAGAGTGTAGAGGTTAACCAGAACCTTCCTCTATATACTAAAATATAAATATGATCCTTCCTATGATTTACCTACTGTTATGAAAAGATGATGTATTCTAAAAACCAGGAAGATCGGGCCTATGAAAACACTGAAAGTTTATATTTAATGAATAATTTTTTTACTAGCGTCGGACTATCTCTAGGTTATCACCCTTGCTAAACAACTATTTTTAAAGGGCCCTTAAATGAAAAAAACTCAAACCTACTACGGAGAAACCCTTAATAAATAATTAAAATTAAATTAATAGAGGTTTAGCCAACGGCCATAGCCACGTTGAATGCGCCGGTTCCCGTAGATCACCGAAATTAAGAAACGTCGGGCGTGGCCAGTACCTAAATGGGTTACCGACCACGTGCTGTTGGCATTATAGAAAAGGGCGGCAACCTGTAGACATCCCGGCGTTAATAACTCTAATGTTGATACACTGTTAAATACAAAAAAAAAAAAAATACAAAAAATAAATAAAAAAATATAGAGGTTTAGGCATAGCTTTTGTTATATTTTTATTTATTCATTTCTTAACACTCACGCTCACTCGGAGGCCCGGTGGCCGTGAGTGTTAAGGCGTGAGCGCTTAACACTCCGTGCCAAAGGTCGTGGGTTCTATTCCCAAAATGGGGTGGTGGCTTTTCTTTAGAAAAAAGAAAAGTCATCAGCCCTATCCTGGCCTGAAAAGGGTGGTCACTTATAGATAACCCGTCCCAAAATTCGTAGTTAATAATAATGGACGTTAAAATTTATATTCCATTTCATTTCCTTCATTTAAACTATTTGAGTCAGATGGAAATACAATAGGTAATGAAAAAAATAATATTTTATGTGAGCCTAAATTTTATGAAGAATAAAGTAAGTATACGCGATTCGTATGTATTGTGCTTTCTGCACTGCTGGTCTTCTTATCGTACTGGAGAATTACTTACTAAAATTACAATAAAAAAACTGAAATTGAGCAAAAACGTAACTGCTCTGTATTGGATGAAATATATGTTTTTCCTCTCTAAGTGAGTTAAATCCATGAAACATAAAGGTATTAAAGTACCTATCCCTTATATCGTTCTTATCTATATTATGTATCAGCCATTATTCATATTTACCACTGTAATTTAATACAAGATATATCTATTCGTTTTCATCTCTTACAGTTAATCTAAAAATGAATTAATATAATTATTCAATGATGTATAATTTAATAGAATACTTGAATGATTTCATTCTACTTCGAATTATATATTCATGAGTGCACCTTTTGCCACATATTTTTAGGAGGATGCGTCCATTTTTTTTTTTTTTAGAATTAAAAAAATATAATGCATCATAATTACGATTAAGATTGCACTATATAATTTATGTAGCCCGACATTTTATTTCTATTTATATCTTATAAGCAATCATAGGTCATTTGCTTTCAAGGCCACCTTTCTATGCCAGTCTCCATTCAGCATTAATATCAGCACTTTAATTCAGATCCTTCGGACGAAATAAATATATCTCTAACGTAAGAGCTGCCTGAATTGACGACAATCCTTGCTTCGAATTTAAAATAAATAATTAACAAAATATATATATATATATATAAAAACCTTGATATTCCTACACTGCCTTTTTCAGCATGTAATTTTGGAAATACATTAAAAATACGAGAGAAAAATTAATTAATAAATTGGAGAAGAGATTTGATAGAATTTTTATTAATCGTATGATTCTAAATAGATAAATTGAAAGTCAATTTTATTGTTTTGATTTCCCATATAGTTGGTGAGTTTTATTGACTGAAATCACTGTTCCTTTGCTATGTATTTTCTGAATGAAATGTGAAAATTCGGATGGATAAGGACAGCACGGGGTGCACAACCCCCCCCAAAAAAAAAAATAAATAAAAAATGCACTAGATAATATGCCTTCTAAAATAAATTACTTGACGAATCATTAATATTGAAAAGCTTCAAGCTTCATTAGCTTGAAGTCTTCATTATGTTAGTTTTGTGTTCGACCTGGCAGGTGGCGTATATAAGGGGTAGGGCTAAGGAGGTTGCAGCCCCCACCCGAAATTTTGATTTAATCGGTAAAAATATTTCATGGAAACCTTAAAAATAAATTCTGATTCTTACACTATCTCCCTAGTGTGCCGTACGGTCAAGAATCAGATACCTCTACAGTATCTGCCCCTCTGGGCCCTTGTGGCCTGTTATGGGGCTGATTTTGTTTTGTAAATAAATTAAAATAAGATCATTTCATAAAAAAAATAATTTTTATTGGATATTTTAATTGGCTAACTATTTCAAGTTCTTGATTTTTCTATTCCAAACCCCCCAAATGCTCCTACATTAGGCTACGAGGCTTAACTGCAGATGTTATACTGGTATCTGAATCATGAGAAATTTGATATATTTTGAAGATATATTGGTCAAAACTACGTTGCTATCACCTATTTTTTTCCGATACTGTTTTGGGCTCCTATGTTGTTGAGAGTTCAAGTACTGCCACGAATGTTTCCTCCGAAGGACGACAATAGCTAATAAGATCAGCGGTTTGTATAAATTAAGGAATAATTACCCATTAAGGCGTTGTCGTGTTTTACGCAATGCGAAGCTTAGGAATCTTTTTAAGCCTACGGACGTGTATAAATGTTGTCATACGTTTTTCTGTGTGTAATTTAGTAAAATATTTAGCCTCACCGTTGATTTATGTGACTGCCTGAATTAATGGATGCATTTTTCGTTCATTTGTGTGTCCAATCGTGATTGAAATACAAGAATGCCAATGAACTATAGGCATTTCCTCGAATATGAACGGCCATTGGAAGAATTTCTGTAGAAATGAAGATTCCCCCCTGCAATATAAAACTCCCTTAAGGTATACGGTATGACGTATGCCGTAGGGACAGTTAACACCGGCTACGTGTCCAGCATGCCCATACCCTCGTATGGGGCTGCGGTATGCCTCCTGGCATTTCTCATAATACACTCCCCAGCCTCCTTGGGGGAGTAAGTCGGACGATAAATAAATTTTTCATGATATTTGATTGGGCCCTGCTGTAAGCAGCTCGTGAGCAGGGGATTACTGAATTTTCATGAGGAGCGGCCCTTTTATTGTGTCTCTTGAGAGTATGTGATCAGCATGGCTTCGGTTAGGCCCCTATAGGATTTTTTTCTATATGAACATTGTTGTTTTTTTTGTTTTTTTTTTTTAGAATTTTTTGTATCTTCAAAGAGCTTTAAGAAGGATTTAAAACAGTTTTAGATGTCCATTCCCTTAAACCCTTGAATAAGTGTGTGTATAAATATCTTAAGGTTTTATCCCTTCTAGGTTGATGGTCTGGTCAATATATCATTCAGAATGGTGAATTGTGGAGGTTATTAAATTTCTGTTATAATATATTTTTCTAGAAATGTTTTCGCTGTAATTCCTTGTTTCTATTTTTTTTTTTTTTTTTTTTTTTTTTTATCCAATTTTATTTTTAATAAATGTATATCTCTGGCCCAATTAGTTCTTAAGAACACACAGGCGTCAATCGAATAAGAAAATAACATATTATACTGACATACAAACAGACATAGAAAAAACGAAAATAGGAATTCCATTTTAAATATCACTATTAATGAAAATCCTATCTATTCAAGTTACAAACCGCCCTATTCATACAGCTTCTTATACTTCCATTTTTCTCTAGATAAAATATTGTCTAGATAAATAATGTTATAAGTAATCGGCCGATCAAGCGTAGCCCCTCCAAATTCCACCTCTACTTTAGGTTTTATTCGTAGGTTTGTAGATGATGAAACAAACCACTAACATTATACTGACATCGATTCTTATTGGTTTCTTGAGTGAGACGAGGAACTGCCAGTGACTAGTTTCTGGTTTTCTCTTTAAGACTGTCCATGAGCAAATGTCATTAAAGTATTTACAGTTCTAGATAAGAAAGTTAGATTATCACTCTCGAGATGAACAAGTATTTTGAAAGTAGTGCGATAAACTATAAGGTCGGCAAAATAACTATCTAAATGGTTTTAATTTACCATTTAAGTATGATAACAGCACAGAGATAAGATTTCTGCATGAGATTATAAACAATAGCTTTCACCTTTGTATCGTTGTGGGGCACGGAATGACTGTTAGCCGAGGACATGAGCCCTGAGAGGTTCTAGTGAGATAGGTCGTGACGGGAGTCTAACAGTACCTTCTCGACGGATAGACAGACAAAGGCCCTGTTACTGTACTGCTACTGATAGGGTGGGAATCTGGTTGTTAGGACTCCCTCTACAGTAATGAACCCATCTGGGGGTGTTACAGTCCATAGATTACTATCTATACGCTAAATCTACATCGGAATACAGTAGCACAATGTTCACTCTTAACTTGCTATATCAGTAGTAAAAGGATCAGGACAGAGCAGTTTGAATATTATAACAAATAATGGACCGAATCAGAGAAAAATGGACTTTATGAAAAGTAGTTTTCACCTGATTAAAATTCATTTATTCAACAAGTTCTTTCAACAGGCCTTGCTATTATATCCAAATAATAATTCAAGCTACCAAAACAAGGCAGACCAATAAATAGAAGGGTCAATAATTATCTGAAGATAAGTGGATGGAATTGAAAAATCTTCTTGATTACTTAAGTACAAGGCACACAATAGAATCTTTCTCAATCAGAACGTACACTCACATCTATCCAAACATTGCATTTTAATAGTAGCTCTAAAAATATATTTCATTTAATTGTTTATTTCAGTTTTTGAAATATTTTTTACGTAACCTATGCACGTACAATTACATTTTTCAGCATTTAGACACCTAAAGGAAGCAAGCTTTAATAAAATAACTTTACATTAATCTATACCTATCTGACAATTAATATGTTTTGTACATATTACGAGAATATTTGAACTGTCATAACGAGAAAAAACAGAGTATACGATGCAAATTACATGCTTAAAATATGTAAAAACTTTTTCATCTACTCTTAAGTAATTTTCTTCGCAATTAATTGCTTTTTCACCAATAAAATGGAACCAGTTTTGAGATCGAATTATTATTGAAACTTTAACGTCCATTTATGACAAAGAATTTTAGGACGGGTTATGTAAAGGTCACCAAAGTTTTCTCGCCAGTAAAGGACTGACGTGTTTATTTTCCCCTTTTTCCTTTATTAGAAAAGCTACCACCCCTAGTGGGAATCGAACCCATCCCTACGCACGGAGTGCACACGTCTTAGTACCAGAGTTGGGCATTATTCAATAATTTTTTTATTCAATGATCATTCAAATAAATTTTTATTGAATAATAATTTATTCATTGATTACGTTATTCATACACTGAATAATTTTTTATTCTATGAATAACAGGGTTGGATTATTATTCAATAAATTTTTATTGAATAAGAATTCATTCATTTATTCAGTTATTCATTGAATGATTTTTTTTTTTTTTTTTTTTTTTTTTTTTTTTTTTTATGTGTGTATATATATATATATATGTATGTATATAAAGAAATCACGTGTCTGTTTGTTCTTTATACAAAACCAGACCTTTTGACCGATTTTGCCCAAACTCGGCACACAGGTAGGTCTTGATGCACGAAGTGTCGTGGGCTATTTCAAAAATTTCTACCAGCTGTCTGTCTGTATGTTTGCTCCTTATAAAAATCCACACCCTTCGTCCGATTTTGACCAAACTCTATACACAGGGAGATCTTGATAGGGGAATTGTCATAGGCTAAGTCAAAAACGTCTGCCAGCTGCCTGTCTGTATGTTTGTTCCTTATACAAATCCACACCGTTTAACCGATTTTGACCAAACTCGGCACACAGATAGATCATGATATGGGTAGTGTCATAGGCTATTTAAAAAACTTCTACCAGCTGTCTGTCTGTATGTTTATTTCTTGTACAATTCCACATCGTTTGACCGTTTTTGACTAAACTTGGGCACAGGTAGGTATTGATCTGGGGAATGTCTTAGGCTACGTCAAAATGGTGTACTTAAAACGAAAGTGTAAGTATGTGTGTAGTACTGCAGACATCTGGTCTGCAAAGCGCAGACTTTTTTTTTGGTGTGACTGCTCGCTCGATAGACAACAATTTTTAAAGGCAGTTAGCTGCTCTTGCTTACCGCCCATTTCGAAATTCCCATTCATTTGATAGAATATCATTTATGTTGAGTGATATCCTTGTGGAATTGAAACTTGACGAAATTTTTGGATTTTTTAAATAAAAAGTTTTAGAAGAGGTAAATACACTAATGGAGGTGACACCTACAGCTCGCCTATCTAAAGTTAATGATTTTTTTTTTTTATTTTGGAAATGTCGATACCCTAACAAGCGACGATTCTCTTACGAAAGCAGAAGTCCAAGTTTGAAATTTTTTGAAAATCAGGAAGAAGAGTATGTTAAATAATTTTAAATATCTGCGCCAGTTGAAAGACTGTTTTCATTCGCAAGCAAGACAAATACTCCCAAAGCACATAAGCTCAGTGATGAACATTTTGAAAAGTGAGCGAACTTGAAAGCTTATTTGAATAATTAGTTCTCGTGTGATAGTAAAACATAATTAGGCATTATATATTTTTTTTAAAATAATGGCTATTATAAGCCTATCATTAACATTTAATTTTCATGGCAGCAACGTTACAAACCAAGTAAGTAATATTAAAATCTAATAACACAAATCTGTAACTGTTCGGGCTTACAGTTGCGAACCTGTGACCTCCGAACTGTGAGTCCTAGACAATTTTTACGTTGCCTGTAACACTCCCGCATCACGACCTACATGTGCGCCAAGTTTGGTCAAAATCGGTCAAACGGTGTGGATATGAATAAGGAACAACCAGGCAGACAAACAGATGGTACACGTTTTTGAGCTAGCCTATGACACTCCCCGTATCAAAACCTACCATTGTGTCAAGTTTGATCAAAATCGGTCAAACGGTGTGGATTTATATAAGGAGCAAACATTCAGACAGACAGCTGATAGATGTTTTTGACCTAACCTATGCCAATCCCCCTATCAAGACCTACCTATGTTGCAAGTTTGGTCAAAATCGGTCAAAAGGTGTGGATTTGTATAAGGAGCAAAACTTCAGACATACAACTGGTAGACGTTTTTGACCGAGCCTATGACAATCCCCCTATCAAGAAATACCTGTGTTCCAAGTTTGATCAAAATCGGTCAAACGGTGTGGATATGAATAAGTAACAACCAGGCAGACAAACAGATGGTACACGTTTTTGAGCTAGCCTATGACACTCCCCGTATCAAAACCTACCATTGTGCCAAGATTGGTCAAAATCGGTCAAACGGTGTGGATTTGTATACGGAACAAACAAACAGATAAACAGCTGGTGGACGTTTTTAGATTAGCCTACGACACTCCCTGGATAAGACCTACCTGTGTTCCAAGTTTGGTCAAAATCAGTCAAACGATGTGGATTTGTACAAGGAACAGACAGACACGTGATTTATATATATATATATATATATATATATATATATATATATATATATATATATATATATAAACAATGTCACTCTTATATATAGTTTTCATTAAAAGAAAGAAAAATTTTGATGTACTTAACGAAAAATTTCAATCAAATAAATCATTATTATTCAATAAAAATTTTCATTCAAATAAATCATTTTTATTCAATAAAAATTTTCATTCAATAAATTATTTTTATTCAATAAAAATTTTCATTCAATAAACCATTTTTATTCAATAAAATCATTTTCAATCAATAAAAATTTTCATTCAATAAATCATTGTTATTCAATAATGAATAAAAATAAAAATTTATGTTATTCATTGATTCTCTGAATAATGAATGAAAAATTATTCATTATTCAGAATGAAATATCAAATTTATTCATTATTCATTATTCATTATTCTGAATGATTTTTGCCCAACACTGCTTAGTACTCATGGCCTCCGGAGTGGACATCATCTATTTTATTAATTTTACGGAAATCCTGTTACTTACAAATTTTTCTAGGTTTTCAATAAGATGAAGTTTTAATTGTAATTGATTTATATTTATTATGAAGTCATCAATTACTGATAATGATGTTATGAAATTAAAACAAAAATGATTAAATTCCCTTTGAGGAATGAGATGCTGATATAGGAATAGATAATCGTAATGATGGCTAAGTGCTAAATTGATGTTAGTTGCCAATCTCATAGCTCAACAGCTTAACGCTCTCATCGTCTCCCATGAGTTATTAAAGGAGTTTATCCGTCACGGTGTGAGGGCAATCCGCTGGGTAGTTCATTAAAACTCGCTACTCGTGGCTATCTCTTCTCTCGCCATCAATGAGATTAGCTATCATCAACTCGAGATTATGGGGAACCCCTCTCTCATTCATCGGTTTCATTTGCCACAATTAACTCGTAATTTATCTCGAATGTGCAATTTCACGCTTCAAGGAACTGAAAAACTGCAACAAATTAGTACGTTCGAAATAATTTAAAAAAAATATGTCAGAAAAATCAACATAATGACGAAAACTAACCCCCCCCCCTCCACCAGTTTTATCGAAAGAAATTGGGCATATGTGCAAAATGAATTTGAACGAATCTGTTATAATAATTTTTTTTTTGTGTGTGTGCTTCCTTGCTAAAAATAATCATTCAAATTATCACCTTCAAATGGACACTCAGCTCTTATAAAAGAGAAAAGGAAAGCATTGGCATATATGGCTATAAACTTAGTCTATTCGATTTCGGTTTTATTTTTTTAATAGTCGCTCTACGTTCGATTAACTGTAGATTTTCTTCTTTTAATAGTTATTACTATGTAAGTATTCAAATTTATCAATAGCCGTGGCCAAGTCTGTACATTAATGATTATTTCAAATCCTTTTCGGGATAAAGTAAAGCAGGCTCTTGATTCATTAACTGGCTCTTATTATTGGTTTGGAAAGGGGGATTTTTTATTCTAATCTTCTTCCATTTGTTATGGAATAGGTTAAAAATAGGTGCATTCTATAAAAAGTCTAATATTGGTTACATACAATATTTCGTGTTAGCTACAAAATTATACAGTGAATTTTGAACGGGTGCCTTAAAATTGGAAGGAGCTACATGATTTATATTTTACTTAGAAACTGTTCAACTTCAGGTGCCGATCTGTTTATTCAACTGTTGAAGAATTAAATTCGATTAATCTATATCTTTTCAATGAAAATAATACAATTTCCAGGATTTTTGCATTGATACAAAGTAGTTTTTAAAATGTATTTATTTTATTTTACGGTCCATCTGCTTCTTGGCCATTAGAGCCCATACAAATTAAAGTCACAAAAAATAATTGGATACAAAAAGAATACTATAAACTCAATCACATTCTAATCCTAAATTATGCTGAATTCTTTTTTTCTCTCTTTTTTTCTTCTTATTATTTTTTTTTACTGTGCATTGAAATCTAGGCCATTAAAAATATTTATTTAATACAAATAATAAAAAATATATATATTTTTTTAATTAAATATATATTTAATAAAAAAAATAGATTAAGATTATTTTAATATATAAAAGAGTGTCCCTGTCTCAGAGTTTGAATATTTATTTGATCATTTTAAATGCCATATTACTGCTAAATTATATGCGTGTTATTACTGATAGAGATAGTTTTAGAGGGATAAGAAAATTTGACCCTATTTCGTTGTTTGATATAACTTATAGGTACTAGTAATGATTTATTATATTCTAAGGTGACTTTTTAAAATCACCTCTTTTAACTAAAATAGTAACAACTAACGATTTATTTGTAGCAATCAAAGAAAAATTAATCAATGACTGACAGCCAGTAGTGATTGTAAAAATAGACCTGTTATTTCTATTGGATCCTAAATTACCTATATTTCAAATTAAAGACCATATTGAAGGTCAAGAGCTGACAAAAAGGACATCCATATAGAATCATAAGGTGGATTTATTGATATAATCAAGAATAGACCACCATTTCATCACCAGCCACTCCCTCCGGTTCGCCATCATTCCTAACCCGAGTTTAAATCCTCTTATTTGACACAAGCCGAGCTGGAAGGGAGTAGCCACCTTCTAGAACCGGATCGTAGGACCACCCACCTGGCGGCGTGTCTACCCTCCACCGCTGGGCTCCTGCAATAAAGATATCATCCAGGCAGAAATAATAAAATGCGATACTCACAGTATTTTATCGGCGACTTACAGCTCTATCGAAAGCTGCGCGGGGGTGTACCCGACAGCAATATATTAATTATATACCAAAGGAAATGCTGAATGTCCTCTGAGTGGGAGATATTATAATTTATACTTGCTGTTTTATTTTTCTTCTCCGAGTGATATCTTAGTAGATTATTCCATCTGTATGCGATGATTTATATTGTCCTTCAGTAATTAACTTTCCTAAATTAAAGTTCATAATTAGTCATGAGTCAATCTAGAAAACAGAAACAAATTAATATAACCAAAGGAAAACAACAACACCGAGAAGCAATTTATGTAGACAAGATAATTTCATTTAAACAAAATATTGTCTTAGTCCACCTTTATGAGCATTTTATCAACTACTTGTTTTTTCGTACTATGAGACTTATATTCTCAGTCACTCATTTTTTTTAAAGAAATATGCGTTTTATTACGATATTATTTAGCTTCTAAGATGATACACTCCTGATATTAATCTTAACATTATATATATTCACGAGAAGCCACAAAAATTACGATTCGTTGGCTTTGAGTTCTCATTTCACGTATATATGTATTATATATATATATATATATATATATATATATATATATATATATATATATATGTATATATATATATATATATATATATATATATATAAAAATCTGTGATAGTGTATTTTTGAGAGACTGTATTGTAAAATATAATCATGCTTACGAAATTTTAATTTTAATACGGAGTAAATTGGATTCATTCGTTCCAATTTCTCAGACAATGAAAACAAAACCACACATAGTAGTAGTAGTAGTCCACACATAGACACTATCTTGCTATATGTAAGCAATACAAATGTATGGGAACAGAAGCAAATACACAATATGAATATCCGATTTTTGAATCTTATATGTCCAAACGAAGGCGAAAATAATAGTTGGTATTTGTACATTATTTTTAGTTTTTTTTTTTTTTTTAGAATTTTAGACGTTTTTTTATTTTCTTTCAATTCAATTTTTTAGTGAATTGTTCTGTTTTCTTAATGGCAATATTTCTTGTTATATTATTAGCATTTTAAGAAGCTTAACCTTGCTTGGTCAATGGACTTCTTGTTCAACAGAGCAAATAGCTTATGTAGTGGGCTCTGAAAAATCAAAAAAATAAGATAATAATTGTAATTGAAATCTATAATTGTACATTTATTTAACAATAGTTGTTGAGCTTCAATTTTTTTTTTTTTTAACCAAAAACGCAAAAATTTTCCTCGAACTCTTTTTAATAATAAATAATAATAATTTATGAATATTTGTTTAAATCCATGGAAAAAATAGGATTAGTAATTGCCTTTCCATGTTAATTATTCACTTACAAATAAAATGCCATTACTGAGATATCACTACCATGCAAAGGGTAAATACAGTTGAGTATAAGAGAAAAGGGTTATTTCGTTGATCTATAAAATGCATTATACGGTGAAATAGTTTGGGATGAAAAGTTCCGGGGCATTGAGCTAAAATTGAAGGGATTCGTGCTTAGAGGCCGTACATCAAAACAAACTCGATTAGATCCATTAAACGAGTATCGATATCTCCGCTTTATATCATAAACTTCGCGTCATTCTTAGTGTTTCGAGATAGTTTCATTTTATGAACAGTTCGGTGCAAACAAATTATGCAATTCGGTCAAACAAATAATAAATCTCTAAAAACAATGCATTTATTCAGAGACCTTCTACAGCAAACTCCAATAGATGTTTTACAGGGTTATGAATGAAAATAGCTATTCGGGTTGTCTATCTCAAATCCATTTTTCGATTTTGTATTTATTTCTTAACCTGAAGAGCTCTACGCCAATAGTAACCTTTCCCTAAAGAAATTATATCAGATAATAAAAAGGTTAATTTATATGATCCGTGGTCTAAAAAATTACTAAAAGGTTTACTAATCATGAAATAATAGGTTAATAAAAACAATAGAATTATAATTATCGTATTCCATATTATTCAATTACAAAAGCGAGCTGCTTCTACGGCTACTTCGATCCTTTAAGTTATTAACGTATTGTATGATCTAAAGAACCAACATTGTCATGTTAGTTAATTTATTCCATAATCCTCAGAAATATAGAGCTTTGTAAAATAATTAGAATAATAAACTATATCAGTAGGAATTTTTCACGGGGTCATATATTTTCAGGTTGAAATATTAGTATGGGTTATGTTTAATTACACTTCTTTTATCTTTATAGCATGTGAAAATATGGGTACCTTGCAATCAAAGTATGTATTTTTAGGCTGTTAGAACCAAAGAAAGGTTATGCGATTTTTCTATACATTCAGGCAGTTGGAAGTGCACAGTTAAATGTACACCACAAACCTCGCATAGCTTTTTGTCGCATACGAAAATTTTTGCAAGCTTTGTTATTACCCAACAAATGTGTTTCGTATCATTGAATACTAAAAATGGACATGTGCCTTTTTTTTGGAGGGGCTTACGATTTATATATATATGTATATGTATATATATATATATATATATATATATATATATATATATATATATGTATGTATCTGTATATACATATATTCACACATGTAGTTTTCCACTACAGTGGGTTTTGCAAGTACCCATTGCCAGATTTTTTTTTCTGTTAATATCTAAACGAAGAAACTGTCTATCGATGTATATTGAAGCCCCGAAGTATCAAACTAAGCATATTAACGTCTGAGGAGATCCCAGAGACTTACCGAAGGGTCTGTTTGAGGCGGCCAACTCTTAAGTCCTTTGGAGTTGTCCCATATTAAGGGAGTCGGTGTCTTCATTAGAGCGGAGAACTTAAACTAGAGCTTATCCAGGACTTACCATGGCAAGCCCAAGTCCTCGGGATCAGGAGCTTAGGGAAGACTTTGTGAGGGGGATGGTGCTGTTTTGGACGCTCAGGGAATATATAGTAGGCATTAGGTGGGGAACTCAAGCAAGAGATCACCAGAATCTTTATTTTTTTGCTCTTTCTCTTTTTCTTTCTTTTCTATTGCTAATTAACTTAAAAAATCCAAAGCATTTCTGATATTTATAAACATTATATTTTGTGATATAAGCATATATTTATAATTACAACAGCGCGATTTATAACAAGATTACTCTATTATATCTATAGATGTTCCTTGTCTGTAATACTGTTTTCACTACAACGGTCTTTAACACTAATATTATTGTTTTTAGCCACATTTATAAACGTCGAGGAAAGAAAGATCAAACCAAACGATCTATTCACTTTTCTAAGCTTATAATATCATTTTTTTGAAAGTATTTGTGTTGCAGTCATCTCATGGAAGTAATGCTTAAAAAATATTTATTGGCATAATAAGTATACCTATAACAATATATACTATGTATAATAAATTAAATTTTTAACAAAAAGGAACGTTATTATTCGAAAATTTGCCCTAAAAATTAAACGTTCACAATTACAATCAAATTTATTAAAAAAAAATAAAAATAAAAAAAAAAAACCTCAGCTTATATATCCAGAAAATATTCCATTAGATTTACCTTCAAGTCCATCAAATACAACATCAACCCTACACTCACTGTGAGTAATAGTGCAGTTGAAGAAACCACATATATAACTCTACTGTCCTGTATAAGGCAATATCCGCTAAACATTTTTTCCATCAATTGTTGCACGCAATGAAGAGAATGAATTTCTTAAAATTCTGAATAGCAATCACAAAGAAACATTCATAGACTTGCCGACTTTATTTTGGACGTAATAAAATAATGGCCACAAATACTTAATGATTTGTATAATATATACAAATAACTATACCAAGTATAATATATAAATAATTATTGCAATTAATGTAAATAAAATCTAAGTATAAATATAAATTTTATTTTCCTTTATTTATTTATATGTTTCCCATCCATTGCTATTTGATATTTAAATTTTGTTACCTCACCCAGGAAGTATTTAATTTACTAATGTAGAAACCAAAGATATTATATAAGGGATCCTATAAGTTTTGACTTGTAAAAAAAATTAAAAAAAAAAAAAAATGAATTGAATTACCCTTAGCTCACCGATTGTGTGAAGTGCGAAAAGATAACACTTTTTTTTAAAAAAGTGTTATCTATTCGCCCTTAGCTCACCGATTGTGTGAAGTGCGAATAGATAACACTTTTTCTAAAAAAAGTGTTATCTATTCCCCTCAGCTCACCGATTGTGTGAAGTGCGAATAGATAACACTTTCTTTTTTTTTAAAGTGTACAACTGTGTGAGAAAATGCAGAAAATGTGAAGTTAACTTCTACAAATGGCACGAAACATGTCTACTGTGTATATTTACAATAACGTGCAGTATTTATTTTATTGAAGCTGTTAAGTCGCCATAGCTGCGAGCTAACTAAAATAAATACAAAATGTATATTGTCATACCTGTATATCACGTGTGGAAGTAATCAAGATTGTCTGGATGTATTTATACTCATCTGTAGTTTATACTGATCTATCTAAGCATTAGATATGCCAAATAAATGTTTATAATTTATATAACTTGTTTATAAATGATAAGAAATATGTTTACGAATCTCTTATATGACTTTATATGATCTAAGCAAAGACAATTGATTACTTCCAATGGGATAATTCAATTTTTGAAACATATTTTCGTTTTATTAACTACTTTCCCAGTTAATCCCAAGGATAAATAGTACAGTACAAGAATTCCTACAGAAAATACGAGGTATCGTTGGAACAATAAAACATCCCTAATTTCAAATGCAGAAATGTTCTCCTACTGTTCGAATATCTCAGGGGAAAAACAACTCAAAAGGGTTACTGGCCGGAAATAGCTTCTCGACTGCAGATATACGGCAGCGTAGAGGAAGATGATGAAGGTGAGGGGAGTAGGACTAGCAGGTATTAGCATAAGACAAGTAGCAATGATGAGGTAAATAGAGTATGGAAATGTGCGGGAGACTATTAGCGCGGGAGCGTTTCTAATTGGTGGAGACCACCCCGGGGAGGGATGGCGGCAGAGCATGCGCACTAACTCATACCTGGCCTTCCTTCTACCTTTCCCCTCCCCCCTTTGGACTTACATTGGCACTATTTCTTCAATTCATTCTGTTCTATATTCATGTCTTTCATATTTCTTGTCCAGACGGCTTTCTTTATTGGCTGCTGACAGTCATAGACATACATATTGCTGAATAATTGCTACATATGATTCTCAATCAAAAGGAAAAATCATAAAAATATTCAAAAAAAAAGAACATACGGAATAATTCAAGAAACGTCAAAATAATAAAGTAGCTTTCATTTACTACCATATATATATATATATATATATATATATATATATATATATATATATATATATATATCGTTCCGGTTAGTTAGTTCATTATATTTATTTATTTATTTCAAAGCCCGCGTCCAGGGGGTAGAACTTATCAACAGATCTATGAATGAATATTATGTGAATTCGTGTATATACATATATATGGTTGTCTCAATAAAATAGCAACCATTATTTTAGTTGTTTTATAAAACCAATAATAATAATTGTTATTATTGCTTTCATTGTAATAAAGCAACTATGCCAAGTTTTTATACCTGCAAATATATAAAATGTTTTCTTGTAATTCTTTGAGCTTATAACATTTCCTTTAATAAAATATAAACTAGGTTAATGAAATATAACCCAGCTTAATTTATATTACTCCTTTTTTTTTTTACCAGAAGTTATAATATGGCTTTTGATTGAGAAATTTTTGAACGATGTAGGGAAGACTAGTTTTATCTCTCGTAAAATATGGGTAAAATTACATATTTCAAAACAATTTTCTCTAAAATTATATTTAAAAAAAAAAAATTATGCATGCAAAATCTTAGCATAAAAATACTTCGAATTACCTTTTGTCGCATAAAGTTTCCACAAACCTGCTATTAGTAAGTTTGAATAACTATAGACAAGGGAAATTACATGCTTTGAAGAAGGGGGGAGGATACCAGTGGAAAATATTATACTAATATTAATTGCATAAATAATTTGTGGTGCATCGACCTTGCGGTCATGCGCTTCTTGAATGGGGTTGCAATGCCTAACCTTGAACACTTTATATCAGACCTGAGCGTCGATTCTGAACTTACATAATGAAAAGAACATAAATACCAAAAGCCCGCATGGTTTTCGCTTCGCGATGGCTCCAATAGTAAAATTATTGATCGGAGATATTCTAGGCATTTATTGAGAATTGAATTGGATTAAAAATAACAATTTATGTTCTTTACGAAGCAGTAAATATTAAACGTTTTTGATAGTAAAATACTTTATCAAATTAAATACTAATACAGAAACTGTGGTTTAAGGATCACCTCCAATATTATAACAGATTAGAGGAAGAATAGAGAGTCTAGAACAAAGAAGCAAAATGGATCTTTTTAGGCTGATATGCATTTCAGAATCTATTAATAGTAATAAATACCACTAATATTATAATTTGTATATTAAAGTAGTTGTAGTAAGTCATGTATATTTGGCATACATAACTCCAGCTGGGGAAGATGGCTTATGGAAGAAAGGAATAAAATCTGAAATTGAATATAGCGAAATTTGAAATGTGGAAAGTACCTCTTGTCCTTAGGAAAACGTTGATAATTATTTCATCCTGGTGCTAATGACCATGGCAATAGGAGTCCATAATTTAAAAAAAAAAATTTCATCCTAAACTAAAAAACAACCTGCCCGTTGAAATTTTCGGAAGGTAAGATTCTTTTGAAAACTCGATTTAGATATTTATGAAAATGTTGTTTTATTTATAAAAATCATGCTAACTCTTAATACCTAACCTTTAATCAAGGTCTTCTCTGGTTACTCTAGGTAGTTTTATCCTATTTTACGCCAGATCCTTCTTCGTTAGAAATATTTTACGCTTTTAAATAATAATATTTCTCTTAACTTTATTTCCTTACCGTTTTCTACATATTTAACAAAATATATTAAGAATCAAGCTGCTCATGTCTATTGATAATTTTTTTTTTTAATAACTGCATCCACTTCTTTAAACGTATAGGATTTATGTAACTGAATTTGGAGTAGTTTAAAACTAGTGGAAGCATTTTCAAATTGACTTATATTTTGTAGTACCTAAAACAGGGATGTACAATCCTAGTTCCAATACTGTATGGCGTGAACTAGTCCTGTTGTCGAATATCCATGGATGCTATAACTTCTTATACAGATTCCCTTCCGTCTATCTATACAATGATTAGCAATTGACAGGAATGTCCGTCTATTGCTGGTCAGTCACAGCTCTATGTCATCCTTAGTCTACCCGCCGAAACATAGAATGGCCCATCCATATGATTCATATTCGTCATAAAGTCGCAATATGTTCGTCTAGCTGCAATATGGATACATTGCCGTGACGGTCTATTGGATGTCCTGTATTAAATTCATCACATTAAATATTTTCTTCAATTACATAAGAATAATAAAATCTCTAACATAAACACAATTTAATTTACATTATAACTTATTATTCCTAAAGGTAAAAATGTTGCTGAAATCGGATGATCAAATAATGCAAATCAGGTGTGTATGATCAATCGAGTTTTATCTCTTAATAAACTAAAATAGGATGGATTACGAAATCTGGACATTTCTCCTCAGCACCTTTGGATTGTCTGAACAGATCGACGCCGTAAGGCAGTATTTCCCCCTATAGGGACGAAAAAACACGCTAAACGAAACATAAGTTGTTAAAATATTCTATCATGTACTTCTGTTCATATTTTACTTTTGTAGAGGAAAATTGTTAATTTTTTTATGAATCGAAACTATTAAGATAATTTGTATTTTAATATTTTTGACATAATTCTTGGAAAATATATTAATTTGATATGAAATCAATTTTGGTATATTCAATTTTACAGTCCCTTATTTCATTATTTTCTTCACGAAAATAAAGTGATGCTTATAGGAGGAGTAAATTTGATGCGATATTCAATTTCTTTAATGCTGTGAGCAAAATTGAAAAACGAGTTAATAACGTAAGAATAATTAATTGCTTTCATTACTTCATGTACTTGCTAAAATACTTCAAAAAGAATAATTTTTTTTCAGCGATTAAATTGATTTGCAATCTTAAACATTGTTAATGTAATCAGTTCTATGATAGGTAAAACATTGGCTCTCCTGTTAAATGAATCTGTATGTACATGATTCATTCTGCCATGTGTACCTGTAAATCGAGAAAAGGTGAGTTTATCTTGGCTTATAAATGGATGCTGTCAAGGACTTGGCTTCCAGAAACTGTTTATTGCTACGTATGAGAAAATCATTAGTTATGGATAAATTCTGCAAGGTTTAAAACAGGATTACATCTAACTAGATTATGATCCAATAAGGAAAAACATTTATTAGTGCAATGCTCATGTATTCAGTGGCTAATACATTCGTAATTGGACTTATTCTATATAATAATAATATTTGTTACTTATACAATTTATGTTTCTAAAACGTAAAATATCTGGACTTCGGTACTGCTAAGAGGGGCTCGTCAACTCCCTAATGATTTCTTTGATGTGTTCATTTTATTTGGATATTAGTGTTTTAAACTCGTCAACCTTTTTCGTTAATATTAAAATTTATATTTACATAAGGAGCGAAAGGAAGTACAAAATTAGCTAGTCAGTTAATGATATTGGCTTGATAGGGTTTTCATTTGATTGCCCAACCTTTACAACAGAGATATATAAAGTAAATATCGTCCCTGTGAAGTCAAACCGGCATATGTGCAAAATTCATATTTTTCACCAGAGCACTTTAAAATTTTGGCATGTGACATTTCCCATTTAACGTCTGTTTGGTTCACCTCAATGCCACCTTATGCATGAATAAAATTTAGGCGAATATTGCTTTTTGAAGTAGAAGTTGCAAATAAATCCGAAATTGCTTAAATTGAGAGAAAAGGTAGAAGAAAAAAAAATTAAGTCAACGAAAAATTAATTTATTGCTTCACGATTTTTTTTAAACAACAATTAACATAATATTGATCGTCTCTTTGCTGAAACTTCAAAGTTTCACAAATTTTTTTCACGTTTTGGCAAATATGTTGGTTTGTTCTAGTTGAGGCTGCTCCAAACGCCTTAATGTTAAGTGAATACCGGTTTATCTGCCAATAAGTCTTATCTGGGTAATAATAGAAATTTACTATTGTGAGATAATTCAGTTTTACTTACATGATGGACGTCTTTCCTACTTGAAGGTTTTGGAGCGACTGGCTTACTGTGCAATAGATCTGTCTTCCGGCAAACAAAATGGCTATTTCCACTTAAATGTATACCGGCCGAACGTTATCTGACGAATTTTTATTCAACTATTCGATATGCCGGTTAGACATAAAAACAGACGGAAATAAAAGAAATTGTTTGACACCGAGAATTCAAAAACTCAATTTTTGCAGATATGCCGGTTTGATTTAACAGCGACGATTTGTACCTAATCATTATTTGGTTTTTGTCTGTCACGTTTAACTAATGTAGGCGTAACTGGATACAAATTTCTGTCTGGCAATAACAAAATGAAGAAAAAATATTAACTTTTCTAAACTTTTTAATTACCAAAAAGTAAACTTCAAAGAACCTGGATAAAATCAATTTCTTAAATACGTGAAATGCAATATGTTTAAAAAATATTTGAATGTGTTTGTGTTGTTTATTTCATATTCTAAGTTCATTTTTGTATTTATTTTTCAGGTATGTATAGAGCCTAGCTGAATCTACGTTAACCCTTAATGGACTCATTGCAGGTCAATCTAGTACCCTAGAAATTAAGATTATTGAATAGTTGCAGGTTAGTACAGTTAATGTATTATGTAGAAAGATTTCATGATACTTTATTGTAGAGAAATGAAGTACCTATCATTAAAAAATATTGTTTTATTTATTTTGACAAAAAATCCCTCTAATCGGAGCAGCGTAAACTAATTAATTAAATTCCTCAACGACAATCACTAATATATATATAAAGGGTTTTACTTATAAATTTATTATATTTAGCTGTATCAATAATCTCACCAAAATATCTTCCTGATTTCCATATCTACCACTTGATTTGGTTATTTTCGCTAAATATATCTATTCTCAGTCGTGCATGATATATATCGAATTTCATTATAAGTAGGTAACCTAATTATCCTTCCCATGGCTTTGAAAGGTTGTAAAATAACTATTTACGGCAATTTATCCACCTGTTATCAGTATGTTCAATAATCATATTTTACGTACCTTCTCCGTAAAATGTCAAAGATGCACTAAGTAGCACATGGTTTTCCAGGGGAATTTAATATATTTAATTATTTACGTGAATAATATTTTGTATGTGAGGTGGTTCTCTTTTTGTATCAAGGCATTTTCTATTGATTAAATCCACGCAATACTCGTAGATAATTTTCTGGTGACCTTTCTCCTTATTTAACATCTTCTGAGAGACATTTCCACTGAAAGAATGTAATCAAGTTTGTAACAAATATATGTATAAATATATATATATATCAGCATAATTTATATTTTTAGGTTTTAACCCGAACATCATAGTCACCTGCTTTGTGAGCTCTCTGGCCTAACCGGCTTGAAACTAATTATACTTAGTGGGCTGTTGAGGTTTTAACTGGTGTTAGAACTGATGAATATTCAGGAGAACAAACTGATATTCTGTCTTTAGCATTCACTTATGACTGCATCAATTGTGATATCCTACTCCATATTCATATGATTGTGGTCTTCAAATTCTTATGTAAATGTTGCCATATAATAAACCTATTAAACTTGCATTCACTCTTCTTAATGGGTGGATTTATAAATGCATTAGACTGTTTGTTATTTTTTCAATATAGGTTCATTAGATGTGGAGGTTAACGGAAAACCCAGTCCATGGATTATTGTAAATATTACAAATACTTTTATTGTTTTGATCTTACTCGTCACCGTGATACGAACAACAATGTGAATGTACAGACTGTATATTTACTCATTCCATTCCTGGGGAACAGTACCTCAGGTGAGTCAGTATCCTGAGGAAACAGAATCGATTCGAGCGTGATTTCGTTATGCAACTAAGAAACTGCCTTTACCATTGTATAACTGACACGAGATGCAAGTCCCCTTATATAAAGTCCTTTGATGTTCGATACGACCGCCGTCGGTCGCATGTCTCGAGAAAGGACTGTATAATTACTCCAGGCAAAAACTGGCCGAGAGTCTGGCAATTATTCTCCGCCGTCCCGGGATTGCTTCCCCCACCCCCCTACCTTCCGGAATAATGTGGAAATGTGGAGTCGACTCTGGGAAATCGATTGTATCCGCACGGTCTTGATTAAATTCCAGATTTAGTCCGCCGGCTACATATATCTGTCCAGAACTACAATCCTTTCAGCTGGCACTTATCGAATTTTATTATTTACTATTTGGAGATTGAAAATTGGTATAGATATTTAAAAAAAAAATACTTTCATTATATTTCACATATTTTTCGTAGAGGTGGTACAGAACAAAACATCTAAAACTTTAAAAACTATATAATGTCAACAAATGAAACGGCATACATGCCCAAGTGTGCCTTATTTATTTATATTTATGTCAAATTCAGGAGCAAGCAACACTTGCTACCCAATAAGTTACAAGTGGCATTCCAAGATGTTAATCGTGTTGTACAGACTCAAATATAATACAATTGACCTCAAAATCAACATTTGACTTTTTTTAAAACATTAGTTCAAACATTTACTTATGGGATGGAGAATATTATAAGTTATATTAGATCTCATTCACATGAAAGAATCAAGCATCCTTATAGAAAAGAAAACAAATTTCTTCAATTATTTATAATTAACCGGAAAATGAATATTTTTCACTATTTCTAAATTATTAGGCTATGCTATACATAATTTACACTTTATGTGCAAATATAACTATTACAAAGATCACTGTTCTAGTGAGGTGCAAAGAGTTAGCCTTCGAAGCGATAAGAAGTGCTAGAAATATGTTTAAAATAATTGGATTTTAACTCAGAAACCAATCAGACTTTCATAAAAATCTATACTTTGGACGTTTCCTCGAATTGCTAGACGTTTTGGAATGCCAATGAGCAAGGCAAAATGCCTAAATTATGGATTTCTTCCGAAAATCGGGTTGTTCTCCAATCCGAAACCTACCTGTTCCTTTAAAAAGCATTCCTGTTCCTTACCTATAACTATTATACAAATGAATTGTTAAGTTAAATACTCTCGAGCTAAATTAAATTAAAGTTAAATAAGCATTTTCAGTCTACAAGCAAGCTAGCATTCATTTATTTTATTTTTTCTTTTAAACAATATAACCAAAACATATGATCGAACATATGATCTAATTACATTTAACAACTTAAGATCGTAATACAATTAAATATATTCCTAACATCTCCCCCTTCATTGATAACGTCCAAAGATAAAGTTTAGGCCCTAATAAATCTTCTATTCCTTAGATAAAGCCTTCCATTCACTTCTACTTGATACCTTCTTATTCCTTCCTTCTTCACTACCTTTTCTTCAATCCAAGGATCGCCTTGGTTCTGTGGATGCAGCTTCACCCAGACCTTCTTTCCTTCAACTAGCTCTGGTAAAACTTGGGATCCATGATCGTAGGCAGTCTTGTATTTCTTCATTCTTAGGCCCTACTTCTCAGTAACATTCTGCAGAACCTTCGGCTTCAAGTCTTCTTTGATAGGCAAAAGACTCTTAGTTCTCCTCGACATGTCGAGGAGCTAGGCGGGGCTGTAACCAATATCTTGAAGGGGAGTATTTCTCCACTCCAGCAAGGCTACATAGAAGTCGCCTCCATCTTCTATTACTTTCCTTCTCATATTTTTGAAAATTTTTACCGCTGACTCTGCTTTTCCATTGGCTTGATGGTTATACGGCGACGATAAGATAGTCTGAAATTCCCATTCTTTTGCAAAGTCTTGAAATTTCTTTTAAACAATATAACCAAAACATATGATCGAACATATGATCTAATTACATTTAACAACATATGATCTAAATACAATTAAATATATTCCTAACAGAATATTTTCACTTATTTTCATAGTCCTTTATGAACATTGTAAACTCCAGACAAGTGCTAACGGTCGCTTATTGTCATTAGGAAACAAATAATGGTAGCTTACCTACCTTTGGAGCTCTGCGAAAGGTCGTCTCTAAGAAAAGAATGGAAAATAAAGAAAAACATTTAAAAAAAGAAGAGGCCTTAATGCGTATTCTAAAGAGGAGTGACTTTCTTTTTTACCTGACCGGTTTTTTGGTGTTTGTCCGAACAATACCAGGTTAACGGTGAAAGTTAGGGGTGGACACCCCTACGAGAATTTATATCCTTTCTTCTTTATTTTTTTTGTATTGTTTTCCGCCGCATTTCTTATGGGTGCAGCATTCTTTGTTGCTCTGTGCGCTTTCTCATTGTCTTATTTCAAAGAACTTAATGATTACAGGATTTCTAAGTAAAGGTGAGAATCTAAAATAACTGCTTGGTAAAATTATGACATAATTGTTGGCACCAAATATAATGTCTTTATTAATTTGTAGTCATTTAGCTCATATTTTGCAATTAACCGCAGGAACTGCAATTAGTAAATAAATACAACAACGGCCATAATAACAACTCTGAATGCCACAATAAAAAGCAATTTATCTTCCCTAAAGGTGATGAAAAATCTGAAATCATAAATGTAAGTAAAACAAACAATGATAATAGGAGTTAGTCCAATGTAAAAATAAATAAATAAATAAAAAATTGTATATTTTATTCTGACATTGAAATAAAATTAAAATCGTATTTTTTGGGATCTCTTCATTCATGTGGTTCATTTAGTGATACCCACGCCTCTACCTGAAAAACATTTTTGATAAGCTTCCTAAGAGGTATCATAATTCTTGGAAATTATGAAATGTTTATTATATTGCGTTCAAAAACACTCTAGAATATGTTGTATGATATGCTCAGTCGTTAGCTTGAAATTCTATATTATATATTAAATTATTTGCAATAATTGGCCATTTAAAATAAATAAATTTCTAAAATTTGTGGTTTTACATTATCTTATAGTGTTATTAATGCCCTTCAACTTTTAAAGGTAGCCTACAAATACGTACAATACATTGAGATATTTATAGTTAATTAATTTATAAGTCTATAATACATCATATTAATTGTTTTAATTTTCAATGTATTTTAACAAAAAAGGACAAGTATCCAATCATTTATGAAAATGAAAATAGATCTGTAGCATGTATAAGCTACCAAATAACTGTTTTACCTTTACATTATCTTTGTAGAAAGCCATCTTGAAGTATAAAAAGAAGAGGTTAAGAGGCCGAAGATAAAAAACAAAGAGTAAAAAATGAAAAGACCCCCCTGTTGTTATAGAGAGGGTTGAGCTGAGAGTATGATAGGGTAGGATGATCCCAACAATTACCCTGAAGGAGATTCTAATTGAGACATTTTCTCGATGAAGTTCTTGTGCTTCACTGCAGGATAACTACAGCCTTACTACCTCACTATTACCAGCGGCAGGATGAGCATATACCGGGAGAATACTTCCAATTTGAACGCCTAAACAGAAACAAGAAACATATCGCACAAGTATTTCTAAAGTGGCACAACCCAAAAATCGGCGATTTTCAGTTCTGACTACGAAAGACATGGTAAATATCTCTTTATTAGCCATCAAACTGTAGGTACCTAGCTTCAGAGCTTGTAAACTTGAGGGCACTTGTTTCACCCTTCTTGTCTTAATACTACGCCCCCTACTAGGCAGGAATGGCACATTTTTAGTTTAGTTTTATTTTTAGTTGTGTCATTTTAGAAATTCTAGTGCGATATGTTTGTTAAATGGCTGTCATGATACTTATCGATTTAATGAAAGAGCATAATATTTATATTTTCAGGAGAAAAGGTATGAGCATTTGCTGCCAGCTTAGAATAAGGATCAATACAATTTGGAAAACATTTTACTCCTGTAATTCATCAATAGTTCTATTCAAAACCCACCTCTTGCCTTGAAACCATCCGATAAATAAGCAGGGAACCTATGAAATTGGTTTTACTGTTGAGATACTGTTCCATAATTGGTATTCGTAATTTTGATAGATGATCAATAACATATTTGAGAAAAAAAATAAGTTCAATTGTTAGCTATAATTCATTTTAAATGTTTACGCTTTGAAACAAAATAAATCGTGTAAATAGCTATTCTAGATTTGAGAGTAAGGCAAGTCTGGTGATGACCATTTTTTGTTTCTAGACTGATTTCCCAGAGGTAGAAATCGCATAAAAAATACACTAACCTGAAAAATTCTAAATAATAGAGCGTCATATCTTTTCATTACCTATTGTTCTAGTAAATTTAACTTTTTGACATGGATAGATCTTAGCTATGGCCTAAGGTGAAGCTAAAACTGTAACGCTTGGGCTACGTCCGGACATTTTCATAGGTTATCATCGTAAAATCATTGGATATTAAATGAGTGGAGTCAGTTCCAGCGTAATATTAAGCATTACTAATGGGTAATAAATAATGGGCCCTCTTCCTGATGAATAAGAAATTGTGTGGATAACTCATATTGCCCCCTTTGACATATCCATGATACAAGCTAATTCCCACTAGGAAATTTACCTAGCCTATGGCACTCCTATCAAGACCTACCTACCTATGTGCCATTTCGGCCCCTGAGCAACGTACACAGTCCTGAATTTATAATTATATGGAGTTTCTCCCCAATTTCGCCGACCTCTATTTTATCTTTTTATCCGATAAAGGTTTTTTTTTTTTTTTTTTTTTTTTTTTTTTTTTTTTTTTTTTTTTTTTTTTTTTTTTTTTAAACACATTACATTACTTCAAATTTAAAAAAAATAAGAACAGATTTTACATCTCTTATAGCCATTTTTTAGGTCCGTACATGCACACTTTGTTACACTTAAGTTGTACTTCTATCCACACGTGGTTCAAAGGAAAAGGAACGTGTTCAGAACTTATTGTTAGAAAATATTGAATATACAATATTACTTGAGTCAATGTGTTGTAATGATTAATTATTGCTAAAGGTTTGATTCAGTAATTAGAGATTGTTAGCTGAACCATACGGAATGGAGTATAAGAGAAAGGGAATAATGTGATTCTAGACAGAAGAAAGGCTGTTCTATAAAGACGAGGCTGGGATACATTAGGAAGTCTTATGTATCCAACGGCTGTATGTCAAGTAGTTCTTGTGTATTCCACTCCCGACTGTATCATAATGTATCAACCTACGTCATTAGCTACTTTCATCTCCTCTACTTTATCTTCTTTAAACAATTTATAAGCTTGCTTTTACACGTGTTACTATCTCTTTATATATATATATATATATATATATATATATATATATATATATATATATATATATATATAATCATATGTCTGTCTGTTTATCTGTTTGTCTGTTTGTTTGTTATAAAAATCCACACCGTTTGACCGATTGTGATCAAACTTGGCACACATGTAGGTCTTGATCCGGGGTGTTTCATAGGCTAGGTAAAAATCGTCTATCAAATGTTTGTCTGTCTGTTCCTTAAATAAATCCACACCGTTTTACCGATTTTAACGAAACTTCGCACACATGCAGGTCTTGATCCGGGGAGAGTCATAGGCTAGGTTAAAATCGTCTAGGACTCACAGTTCGTAGGTCACGGGTTCGAAACTATGAACCCGACAAGTTACAGATTTGTGTTATTAGCTTTTGATATTAATAATTTGGTTTCTAATTTATTCTGGCTTTTCTAGATGCAGAAAGTAACAGCTGTATATACATTGTCCGCACCAGTTACGACTAGTTTTTTTCTAGGGCTATATAAATTAGTTACTCGCCATGAAACGCACTAAGCCCAGTATTAGTGCAGTATCCAAATTGTTCTACTCCGCAATGTACATCCTCTTCAAATGCATTTAATCCATTATAAGAGAAATATCCAGCTTTATCTAATACGCTGTGTGCACATCAATTTTTCGAGTCTAATTTTTTCATTATTTCTTTACTTCCTATTTTTTTTTCTCTTGAGATTTTTGTTCAACACGGGGTTTTCATTTGGTAAAAAAATAATATTTTTAGTATTTTTTCTGGAACATCTTTATTCGCCTAGCCTATCTGTTGAATCTTCGCGAGAGGTCTTGCACCTAAGGACAGGATAACTGGCACATAACAAGATCTATGCCCGCCCTAGGCGATAAGGGCCCTATAGAAACGTCTCCTAGGATGAGCTACTGCCCTAAGGCCACCTAAATGGGGTGCTAGGTTTATAGGGGTTTTAGATCTGATAGCCCTAGCCGCAGGCAGTCCGGCATAGATCCACCTCTAATAGGATTTCTGTCCAATACTATCTTTACTGCTCATAATTAATTATTCCTATTGTCTTGATTTGTATTGGCAATCCTTGCCTTATAGTAACTCCCCATGGTCCTTATCGGAAGTTGGGAATATTTAAGGAATTTGTCTCTCTCATGGAAAAATATCGTTATTTATCAGATCTGGAGTATCCTACTCAACAAGTTAAGTTATTTGTTAAACCACAGTATACACCCTTGGTGACATAATTCTCAAATCCTTTTGTTTTACAAAAGTTCACTCAAGTCTGATATTTAAACGCAGGTCTTCTCGATCTACGCTACCAATCATGTTATAGGGTTTCATATAATATTATAGCAAGTAGACTTATCCAATGGAACCAAAAATTGAGAGCTAGATACTTACAACATAATTACCAAAGTAAGTTTAAGTTTATTATTGCTCTGTGTAATAAGAGAACAACCATCATTAATTCAATGTTCCATTTTTTTTATGTTGGAAAACAGAGTTGGGCAAACGTTAGCGCGCGCTAATACCTAATACCTTCCCGCTAATTTAGCGGTACTGATAAGAGCCTGCGCTAACGATTAGCGCATAGCGACGGCAGTGCGCTAATCGCTAATTCATTTAAAATGTTTAAAGATCTTTGTAGCTAACTAGGAGGAATATTGAAGGTGGAATAAAAAAAGGATATTGGAAGTGTTATTAGTAATAAAAAGGATATTGGAAGTGTTATTAGTAATAACACTTCCAATATCCTTTTTTTATTCCACCTTCAATATTCCTCCTAGTTAGCTACAAAGATATTTAAACATTTTAAATGAATTAGCGATTAGCGCACTGCCGTCGCTATGCGCTAATCGTTAGCGCAGGCTCTTATCAGTACCGCTAAATTAGCGGGAAGGTATTAGGTATTAGCGCGCGCTAACGTTTGCCCAACTCTGTTGGAAAATATACTCGTCCACCTAAGTTTTGAATCAAGAATCTCCCGTTTTACGGTCGGTGCGTTCTAAATTAGAATAATGGTCTTACCATTCTAAAATTTCGAAATACTCATTTCATGCAAAGAAATCAAATTAATGAACATTTTGATGTTTTATTGGTGCATTAAGTGCTCTACTGCTTACTTGATGTCTCTCTCTCTCTCTCTCTCTCTCTCTCTCTGTCTTTATATATATATATAAATATAAATATATATATATATATATATATATATATATATATATATATATATATATATATATGCATATATATATATATATATAAATATATATATATATATATGCATATATATATATATATATATATATATATATATATATATATATATATATATATTGTAATCTAGCAATTTTTTATTTGAAAAAAATCTTTTCCTCTACTTTACTTTCCGAGATCAGAAAAGAAAATGTTACCAAAAATAAATTTACCAAACTTTAGGGCATTTAGTAACACGTTAATTGAGCTACGTTAATAATTCACATGACGTGGGAGATTATGGCAGAAGGGCCTTTTATCAGGCACGTCATCATAATTAACGTCAATATGTCCTTTCGAAATCAGATTTTAGAATATTTCACAGGCCGTAATCAACTGTTTGTACATGTATACATTAAATTTTTGTTCCTAATAATTTGAGGTATTTATAAATGCTGTAGATCCAAGACTATTTGGACTAATGACAACGTGAGTCAGTTCTATTATTCCTAATAGATTTTAAACAAATACTTAATAACTAAGGATATTTTTATTAAGTCCATTTTGATTTATTTTTCATTATGAAAAAAAATACACATTTTTAAGGTGGGAAGTAGAGGAACAATAAAAGTTCAGTTTATTTTGACAAAAGGCTTCTAAACTAAGTAATGGTACTCAAGCCTAGCCTTGATAAAGACTGTTTCACCTTCTTTAAGTTTCGGACAAGAAGGGTTATGATCGCCGTTAAAAATACACATACAAAGAATAATCAAGTTCTCTGGAAAAAAAATTGGAAGGAATTAACCATGGCGGTTGAATAAAAGCAATTATTTTAAAATTGGCATTTCAGACGATAAAGTATTTTTTTACATTTACAGATTGCCACTATATAATAAAATTTTGTTCGTCAAACGTACTAATATCAGTCGATATAATATCTGAAAATGTACAATACACGAAAATTCGAAGTCAGCAAATCCCAGGGATTTAATAAAATTATAAGATCTGTTGCGATATTCCTCCACCCCTGTTACAGAGCACCGAGCCTTCCCCTGGAGCAGGACGAGTTCTAGGCAATTACCTTCTGGAGAAGTCCTTCCAGCGCCCTCTGGAGAAATTCTCGGCAAAAACAGGTCCTCACAGGGCCCGTTCCGCTCTTCCAATTAGCTGTCTCTACGGGTCGCATTATTTATTTCTTATCCGCGTCGGCTAATTTTAATTGGACCTCGGCAGGAGCCATTAAAGAGGTTTCGATTTTTGTCCTCTTTTTTTTTATTTTTTTTTTCTTCGTTTTTTGAATTAGGGATTATAGAACGCGCAACACACAACACCACTCCTTCTTTCTTATTCATCGTTTTGAAATTCTAAGTCAAATTTTTTTAAACTCCAACCTATTAGGATTGTTCTAACAAAACAGGTCCTAGATTCATCGTGGTCCTAATGCTTTGCACTTGAGTGAACAGAAGGGTGAGTGCAAGAGAATATTTTCCCCTGAATCCGCAATTGAACTTCTGCGTTTGTCTGATCGGGCCAATATGATTCGATACAAATCCTAAACAAAACTTCTAGTTTACTTGCTAAAATGTTCTTCCTACAGTTTGTAGCAGACTACGCCTATAGAATCATATATATAAATCCTGAAAAGAATTTTTGAATAGATTGCCATCAATGTAGAAAGTCATCCAATTAGTAATGTCCATTTTGAATATTCTGTCCGTTTATGTTCCCTCCTTATCAATTTATATTTGTCTAAATTTTGTGGTTATTATAGCATTAAATATACTTTTATTTATCACATTTTGGATGGTGAAACTTATTTCACCATTTCAAATTTCATTTGAAATGGATCTCCCAAGACATCACTTACGCCATGTTATGCTTCGGGAATTCGATGAAGGACTAAATTTGTCTTAAACTTATCGCAAATTTGTAGAAATATATTGTGGAAATGTCAATAGTGAGCGACAAGTGCAGTGGTGGTTTGAGCGATTTCAAGCGAGAAACCGTGAGCTTGATGACGAGCCTCGTACAGGCCGACCAACGGAGCTTGACGACGAACTCCTGCAGGCTACTGTAGAAAAAAAAATCCTGTTGCAAAAATAAAAGAGCTAGCAGAAATACTTTGATCGATACTTTCTAAAGTCCAACGACGTAAACCTATATTACTTAAGGGATGGCCTAATAAAATAGCCTTGTTCCTTTGAATATATATATTTTTGGCCCCAGAAATAATAATATTCCGCTTATAGCGAAGAGGGCTACCTCCAATCCTTCTTCGTTTTCGATAAGGGCCTCTTCGGAAGATAAACATTCAAGCTTTGGTCATAAAAAGCAGGAAAATGCCTTCGGTACGAGTTTTAATACGAGTTTTTGGGCGACAGGCGGGAGTAAATAATACATGAGGTATGGCCTGGATGGCGGTGGTCTGAAGGAAAGTTGGCGGCCCTGCCAGAAAGTTGTCGGAGGTTTTTGGAGTGGCTGTGAGAGAGGAAAGGGTGGGTTGCTGGGGGATATTGAACTCCTGCCCTAAAAATAAGGGTTGAAAAGGAAGTCAGATGTTCAATGGAGGTTGAATAATATTATTCTAGACAGCATAATAGCGAATAGATCACCCAAGATTCCTTTTATTTTTACAAACCACTCACCAACTAAATTTTAAAATTCCTCTTCTTCCATATGACTGCCAAATAATTCTTTTTGCAGCCTTAATATATCACTATAGTTAAAAGTATATCGCAGTTATTATATATAATGCAATTCATAAAGATAATATGACAACAGTTATTGACTTATTCTGTTCTTAAGTATTTTCTCCAATTAACCAATGTTTTTCCATTTAAATATTAATGGTCTTATTCTTAAACTATTAAAAACTGTTAGTTTGAAATATTTAAAGCTTTTTTACGGAGTCATGTTTCAAGAATCCGTAGACAAAATTACAACTACATCAATTTTTTTTTTTTTTTTTTTTTTTTTTTTTTTTTTACGGCGCATCTACTTCTAGGTCATTAGCGCCAAACTACATTATTATTTACACAGCACTTAGTGTTAGAACAACCACGTAAGGAAATGATAGTTGATAACACACATAATAATAATAATAATAAATGTACTATTTATGTGCGATTTATTTTGATTTTGTGCTTAAAAGTGTAAATTGATTAAATATGTTCTATTAGTATAATTTTAGTTTTCACGATTTGCTTTGAAGTTTGCATATTGTCTGTAAACAAATTTCGTGTTTATAACTTCTACATCCCTTGTTAAATAGTAGAAAACTAATGTTAATGTTGTAAACATCTAGGTCTGAACTATTAGATAGGAATCAACATATTACTAACGTACTTACTCACAAGGTTAAAAGGGACGAGAATTCACAATATCTGCTACATAATCACATAATCTAGGCGCACGGTAGTGCGCCAGGCCAAGTTCCGGCCTAAGCATACTGTGTGTATATTACAGGCGGTCTTAGAGCCGATTTTTACCCTCTCATAACTTTCAACCAGGTAAAGATAAAGTTATGAAATTTTACACAGGTATTATACTACTAGATGTAAGTAAAACTGGAAAATTTCATAATTCTACATCGAATAGTTTCTGAGATATAAGCGATCGAAAATCGGGATTTATAGGACTCACTCACTCACTGACTCATCAAAATTATTAGGCACTTCCCATGATGCTAGGAACTTGAAATTTTGCATGAAGATAGATATGAAAACGTTATTAAAGGAAAAAATCGAAAAATCCCGAAAAGTTGTGTTTGACTCCGCTTCCGGGGCGGGGCGTGCCAGTTTTGTACTTCCTTCGGAAACCCATCATTCCGTCCGAAACCCATGATGTGGGGTATCAAATGAATTGCCTCGGTATGAAGAACCTATATTTGATGTTTTAAGAAACAATTAGACGCATATAGGCTCGGTAAAAAATCTTATACCAGCTGTCTGTCTGTATGTTTGTTCCTCTTACAAATCCGTACCGTTTGACCGATTTTGACCAAACATGGGACACAAATGGGTCTTGATACGGGGAGAATCATAAGCTAGGTTAAATTGTCTATCAGCTGTTTGTTCCTTATACAAATACACACCGTTTGACCGATTTTGACAAAATTTGACACACATGTCGGTCTTTCTCCGGGTAGTTTCATAGGCCAGTCAAAATCGTCTATCAGCTGTCTGTCTGCGTGTTTGTTCCTTACACAAATTCACTCCATTTGACCGATTTTGACCAAACTTGGCACACAGGTAGGCCTTGGTCCGGGGAATGCACTAGGCTAGGTAAAAAAGGTCTTTCAGCTGTCTGTATGTATGCTTGTTCCTTATACAAATTCACACCGTTTGGCCTATTTTGACCAAACTTGGCACGCAGGTAGGTCTTGATACGGGAGTGTCATATTACCTATGACGTTTTTTACTTTTTGTTCCATCGAAATGCCATCATTCCTTCTGAAACCCATCATGTGGGGTATCAAATGAATCGTCTTGGTAAGGAGAACCTATATTTGATGTTTTAAAAAACATTTCGACATATCTTAACAAAAACAGTTGTGACTTCTTTCTTAAATGTAGTAAATAAAGTCATAGGGGTTCACTGCATAATATACTTCAAAGCAGATAAGTTTTTCAAAGTCGAGCCATCTAAATTACAAAGTTTAGGATTACAAACCCAAAATGTATCGTCTTTGTTTCTTATATTTTTCTTGAAGGCCTTCTGCACTTTCCCTATTGTGATCTTTATCCTCGGGATAAGGTTCCTGTGTTTTACAGTGTAATAGTTTAGTTAAGAGAGCAATCAATTTGTCCTCTAGAGTAATGTCATCTGGAAGAGCTTCTAACTTTTCTAGTCTAGTGATTAGATGTATGCAGGTTGATAATTGGTATCAAATATCAAGCAGTAAGGAGAACCTTATGCAGAATCCAAAGACCCTGGTTTTATATGAAGTACAAAAGCCAGTAGGTATGCAGCAACTTAATTCTATTTAATACTTAGAAAAAAGTAATGAGATCCCAAAAAAAACATAAATGTGAAATAGAGGCCAAGTTCCTGCCCCACAAAGGAACACTTCCTTCCTCAAAAATATCCCCTGCTAAAACCCCCCAAAAACGCCTTACCATTCTACACTCCAAAAAAGTAGTATGAGTTGGTGTATTAATTCAACCAAAAATATTTGCCAATACAAGAGATGATACAAGAAAGAAATGTCCAAGTTCATTACTTGGAAGACCTCATAGTTACTTACTAAGAACAGTAAAGACACTTCAACTGACCTTTAAAAACAACAATAAAAATACTTATATCCAGTTACTAAAATATCACTTTCCTCAACCAGGTATATTCTTAAACTTGGCAATGTTTTTTTTTGTGCCGAAATTATCTTTAGAGAAAAACTAAACATTGCCAAGTTTAAGATTATAACTGGTTGAGGAAAGTGATATTTTAGTAACTGGATATAAGTATGTTTATTGTTGTTTTTAAAGGTCAGTTGAAGTGTCTTTACTGTTCTTAGTAAGTAACTATGAGGTCTTCCAAGTAATGAACTTGGACATTTCTTTCTTATATCATCTCTTGTATTGGCAAATATTTTTGGTTGAATTATTACACCAACTCATACTTTTTTGGAGTGTAGAATGGTAAGGCGTTTTTGGGGGGTTTTAGGAGGGGATATTTTTGAGGAAGGGAGTGTTCCTTTGTGGGGCAGGAACTTGGCCTCTATTTCTCATTTATGTTTTTTTTTTGGATACATGACTCTCAAGCAAAACAATTATTTGTTCATAGTTATTTAAATAATTTATATTATACGAAGTATTAATTTGTCTTCTATTACAAAACATTAATATTTTAAATATGGACATTACTAAATTTTGATTAGACTTAATTTGGTGATGAGCAGATCGAAGTTTCTATTGAGTTACATAAATTAAGTATTTAAATTATTTGTTATGTTTTATCATTTTGATAGTGGATAACTTTTGACATGCCTTTTCCTAAATCCTGCTTTTTACATGCCTTAAGTCCTACAATATTTTTTCCTGAAAATCGTTTTTAATTTTACCTTCTTTTGATATATTTTTTTTTAATGTATGTATATCAGCGTATCAACAGTTGTTATATGGGCTATTAACGCCGGGCTATCGGCAAGTTTCCACCTATTTATGATGACAAAAGCACGTGGTCGGTCACTCATTCTGATACTGGCCACACCCAACGTGGCTTAACTTTGGCAACAACAAAAGCCGGTGCATTTCAACGTGGCTATGGCCGTGACTTTTTTAAATATTATTTTAATGTTCTCCTGGACTGGTATTTATGGTTTTTAGCGAAATTTATTCTAATTTTAAAGCATTCATATTTATCAATAAAACGAGGTGATAAGCTTAACAGCTTTGCCTGTCCAATCAGGCGTGCTGGGAACCGTTTTTTCTTTAAACTATTATTTTAAATTGTTAGTTTTATTTATATTTTAACAGAATTTTAACTTATGTCTTTTAATTTGTTTATTAGTATAACATGTCTTTATCGTAACGTTATTATGGTAATTGTTTTTTAGAATCCTTTGAAGATACTTTGCCCAGGAAGATTAATGGTTTTAATAAAAGGGATGATGTTATTTTGGAGTAGTCTGCTATTTTCGATCTTTTTTTTTTTTTTTTTTTGTTTCCTTCCTCAATTACGAAAGCGCACTTCATGTGTGCTAAACATGATAGGAAACTATATGCCATCAAGCTGGATGAAGGAACGAGGCCTCGCCACGCCTAAGGAAGATGGCGGAACCCTGTATTAGGTATAATTGTTTGAGGTCTGCCATTAACGGATCCAAGTAATTAGTTCGTTTCTGCACAAGTTAAAACTGGTGTCGGCGTCTTATGATCGTCTAAAGCATCCCGTCTTTACGTAAGGGTCTGTCCTCTTTTTTTTGCCAAGACGTCTTAAGTCGCTTCTACCTAGACAACATGTTGGCTGCGAAAGCTGACATTCGTTTCATCAATATAGTCAAACTTGTTTATAACGTTATCATTGGAAAGAAAATTTTCAATAATATAAGACTCGATGGAAATAAGTGTTAACGGGGAACTTGGTGCGTAAGATTGTGGGTTCGATTCCCTCTTGGGGTGGCAGTTTTATCAAAATAAGAATTATATCGCCTCTATCCTGGCTGAAAAGGATATAGTATGACATGCTTTGTAAAGGACATTTCCGCATAAAAATCTAAGACGTTAGCAACTATACCACGGGGAGACCACAATATCATCCTATTAATGGAAGATAATTTGGATATTAAAATGTTTTAATTTCGGTAAACAAATATTCTGCAAGTATTGTAAGATATTACCAGCACAATTCTAACTAAATAAACTACTGCATTGTCCGTTAAATTTTAGCGATTATGCTGACCGTTGGCTCTCCCACCAGAAAATCTGTCCCACAGAAGAATAGCCTTAGCTGTCAATTCCGCTTTGAATTGTCAACGTCAAGCCCCAACGAGTGGATATATATCTTCTTCCAAAATGGCTGAGTTAATTATTCAGAGGACACCAGCCGTCCTCCAGTGGGCTCCAGTTTATTCGATTGTCCCTTATTCCGGGCAGTAAATCACCCCTTGGTGTGCATAGTTCTGTCATTGGTGTACTGAGTACAATTCACCACTCGTTGGTGTCTATTGTCCAGTATTATTATAGGTTCATTTTGATGAACTTTAAGTTTGTACTTTTCATATTTTAAATTATCTCTATCCTGTATTGTTTTCAATAAAATGATCACGATATTTCGAATTTTTTTCAGGCCATTTTATGGAGGCTTGCTAATGCTAACAGTAAACTAACAAATGTAACCAATTATTCTTCCATATTTGCGGAACTAATTTGCTGATAGAATAACTGAGAACAAATCCAAAACAGAAGCCCCTGAAAATAACACGATAAATAAATATTGCAGTGAAAATGAAGATAATTTTTAACACACACGAAACTTTAAAAAAAGTACCTACGCTATTTTGAGACACAAAATCAAGATATCGTTTTAAATGATTTCTCCTCCTCCAAAACCTTAAAATATAATGAGATGAAGTTAGTTAACCGTTAAGTTTATAAGAAGTCGAGCAGTGGTTGAGATTCGCCTAAGGGAGCACCTACATTGGCCCCGAACCGATAGCTACCGACTGTCGGACGAAAAACAAACACATTCATCCCAATGGAGGTGCCTACATTGGTCCCGAACTGACCCGATGCGATCCGATCAAATGGCCACCAATTCTCTGCCGTTCAAACTTGTTTGTTTCTAGACCAATTTCGGACCGACGAAGCAAAATGGCGCCAAACGACATATTGTGTTACAAAAATGTCTACAGCCTCTACATCTTAACCGATTTCAATGCATTTTAATTTTTTTTTTTTTTAATGAAATCTAATGTAGAACAACTTTGTCCATTCACAGTTTTGTTTTTTGTTTTCCTTGTTTATTAAATTACATGGAAAGATGTTTGTACCCATCCAATGTTTATAAATTTCCAATGATTATAACATTCTAGCTACCTTTCTTATGAATAATTTTAAAATATGAATACTAATACTTCTCTTATCGTAGTGTAACTGTTACACTAAGATAATTTTTTTGGGACTGATATACTTCCGGAACATTGATTGGCCTCTCAACTCCTCCTTCATACCTCCAAAAAGGTAATCGAAGGTTACTGACGAACTGTGACTAGATCGGATCGGATCGGGTCGGGACCAATGTAGGCACTCACTGTACTATTGTCGGTCAAACGAAATCGGATTGGATTGTATAGGATCGGATCGGGTGAAATAAGGTTCCAATGTAGGTGCAGCCTAAGAGGACAACGTAAGAGCCTCAGAAAAATCTCTATACCTACTCTATAGATTTTTCCGAAGATCATAATTCCTTTACTTCTTATCATAGAATATATGTTGAGCGAAAAATACCAAGCTAATCAAAAAGTATTAAATTTGCCTTAATTCTTAAATAAACCATTAAACTTGATCCAGATAAACCTGAAGATATTATTATTCCATGCTTTCTCAACCAATCATATGCCTGTGAGAAATAGAATTAAATCATCACAAACACCAGGTATTGATCGTGTCACCTTATTTTTTCACTGATGTTTCGGCAGTCATGATGTTACCTTCCTCCATGCTATGTCTTAGATTTTAAAAAATTTCCATTTTTCAGTTGTACTAATTGATTCCTTTTCGTCTTTTGGGAAATCGGCAAACGTTTTATTATTCATGGGCTCTGCTAATACTGTGTGAATTTTCTGCGTTTGGAAACAATATCATGTAAATTAAGGGTGCTTTGTGCCCAATTTTCAAAAAATTGAGTTTTTAAAAAATAAGTATACATACATTATTTCGTTTAGAATATGAAATTAAATAGTTAAACTTTGAAAACTTAGCTTGTATAGGCATCATTTTGCGGAAGTTCTTTTACTATTTCTTCCATTTTTTTGTATAAATCTTATAAAGCGTTTCCTCAAGGGTAAAAATCTTTTCCACCCCTTCCCAAATCCAACCTCCTGTCCAGCCATTACTCTCTGTTCTCCCCGAGACTCCAGCCATATATCACTGGATTCTCGGGGAGTGCACAGCTGCAGAACAGCCGTGCCTCCGGCGATGTGTACCTGGAGTCTGGTGGAGGGGTTGGTTCTAGGGGCTGTACTCCACCAGTTAGTTAATTAGCTTCCAGAAGTTGATTAATGCTCGTTCTTCTTCCCCTTCGGTAGCCGCACAGCGGCTTATAAGAAGGTGGCGCTGAATAGAAGGCGTAGGCTATCATAAATTATTTTCCAAGCACCTTTTAGCAAGGTGTAAAAGACTAAAAGAAAGCTTTAAAATAAGTCAATACAACGATTATCTCATTATTTTTTGTTTTGTCCTTAGATATTTAAAAATCAAATTCACATTTTATACATTTAAGACTTTATTATTTTTTTAAGGCTCCTGCACAGTTCTTAGTTAATTTGAGCCTGTTTTCTTATACAGTGTTTTTATTGCGAAGTCAATTTTTTTTTTAATGTAATTTTCTTCTTTAATGTCATTCATATTTCTGAAAAGCCAAGCAATTCAGAGGAACTTATTGGTTTAAAGTCTGAACCGAAAATTTTTTCCATAGATGTTTTACTACTGTTGAGCTTATGATTATTGTTAATTTTATGCAGCGCTTCTTTGGCGATTTGTGTTTGGTAGAGGGCGATGTAAAATTGGTGATTAGCTCAACTTTGAAGTTATATTAATGTTTTATAAATCTTCATCGAATTCCAATCTTAACTTCAATTAAAAATTTTGCTTGGTAACTATTGTGATGTTAGGTTTTATTGTACAAGTTTACGTTCTTTAAAACTTATGAAGAGTTAGTTCAAAATAGCTAAACATTTATATTTAAAACGTCAGAATTTTACACAATTTATTCTCCTGACTCCAAAACACTGAGAAACGAAGACAAACATATCTGTTTAATATATAATCCTTGTAAATTACAGAAATGAAATAGGTTCGTTTGCTGTGTGGAATAATTAGAAATTTCTGTCAGGAAATAAATCCGGCGGGAAGAGAAAACCACATTAATCTGGGAGTAGGAGATAAGAGAGAAGAGCCACACAATGGTGGACCATTCAGCGTGGGGATGGCCACAGAAAGTGTGACCATTGTATAGCCTATACCTTGGCAGCCACACCTAACCCACAAAGTCCTGTCTAAACACATCCAAAACCTTCTCATTTCTACCTTTTGTCTTTTTACCACTCCACAGTGCTAATACAAGTAGGTATATCATAAATTCTCTACATTTTGTCAAAATGTAGCATTTCTAAAAAAATTGTAAAATAGGTTATTTTTAGTTCGAAACAAAGCGATCTTCTCCTCGGAATTTTATTATTACAATGTGCAAATGTTTTGAAATAACATAAAAATAACTTTGTAAAAAGTAGGACTAATAACTAATAGCCAACGGCCATAGCCACGTTGAATGCACCGGTTCCCATAGATCACCGAAGTTAAGTACCGTCGGACACCGTCAGTACCTGAATGGGTGAAACAATCCCTACGACTGTTTGCAGTATATTGAGCTTAATAAGGAGTGGAATATAAATAATAAGTTTTTTTTTTCATTTGGTGGCATTCCACTAACTCCCGAATAAGTTATTTTGATCTAAGGAAAACTCTAAGAAATATCCCAGCTATATTAAGCTTGCTTAAGATATGTGATAGTTTCCCAATGTATGTGAATTGTTAGAGGTATTTTCCTCTGTTGTAACCCCGTAGCATGAAGAAATATATGTAATAGATAATATAAAATAATCTAATTCCGCAAAAGGAAGATAAAATTCTTAACTAAAAAATAAGGTTTACGGCCTAAAGGTTATGGGGTGCTATTAACATAGCACACTTATCAATCTTTCAAAAATTAATTCTAGTTGGTTATATTAATTTGGATAGTTTTCATATCGAAGAAAAATAAATTTTAATTTATAAGTACTAAATATAAGTACCTAATACATTAAAAACAATGGAGATCATTGAACAATGAGAATTGATAATGATTTTTTCTTACATTCAGATGGCAATATATATATATATATATATATATATATATATATATATATATATATATATATATATATATATATATCGTAAATGAATATTATATCAACAATTCTAGTTGACCACTTTAATTTACTCAATCTCCCTCGGATCCCTCGGCGACGATGTTGCCTAGAGATCTGAAGCACTCACTGTTACTAAATGTTTTACTTTCAGGTAGTTGAATAGTATAGGTAAGTAGGTCCATATATTCTATATTCGTGAAACTGAGGTTTTTACCCGTGGCTTCCTTGCAAATAATGTTTTCTTTTTTTTTTAATGTATTCTTTACTTTTTTTTTATTTATTCCATTTCTTTCATGAAAATAGTTTATTACTGAAATAGTTGCTCTAAAGAGGGTGGTAATTTAAGCGGAGATAAAACCCAGAGCACGACCGGCTGAAATATATTATCTTAATTACAATGAATTAATTTGGAATTTAATGGACGTTTCCAGATGCTCGGATTTGCATTAAACATGAATTTAGTTTGGAAGTAGGAGGCGACTCGTCGTGGATTGCTGGGAGGGGGCTGGAGGGAAGGGTTAAATTACTTAATGAACTGGGATAATGACTTTATCTTTTGTACAGTGTATGTACCGAAATTGTTACAATTATGAGAAAAAAAATAAAGATAAGGAATGAATTCTATAAACCTTAATAGATGTTTATATGGATGCTAGGGACTTACCTAATAAGAAACAACAAAATCGTTATTTTCTATAATTAAAACAATCTTTCTATTGCAGGCTTTTTTGAATTTCATTTGAGACATGAACTAAAACTGTGATAAAAGAACTTATTAATTAATAAATTTATATATTTGTCAGTTTTATTAATATATCTGTTTTAATAATCTTGTTGTCATTATATAAACCAATAATACATCTATCGGAGATAGATCAGTATTGGTTCAGACGCGGACCAGGTAGGATCCTTCTGGGACACGCTCTCGTTAAGATCGTCTTCTCAACATTTTCAACCTATCAGCTAAGCTATGTTGTAACTAACCCTGTCACTAATCTTTTTTTTTTTAATAATTAACCAGTTTATTTAGGGGGAAAAAAAAAAAAAAAAAAAAAAAAAAAAAAAAAAAAAAAAAAAAAAAAATCTACTTTAAACCTCTCAAATGGCCTTAACTAAAAAACGGAAGCTGGATTTTCCTCCACTAATACCGGACGTTCCGTTTACAAGTATGAAAAAATATGCAGTGAACTCGAAGCAACGAAATCAAATCTCATCGCTGTCTTCTAATCATTCACTCTTTAAGGCGTCCGGCATAAATGATTTTACTCCCAAATTCCTAGTAGTTGCCCATAAGAATGATGGCAATTTAAAAAAGGTGCCTCCTTTCTCTATTTTTCATGAAATTAATCGCAAAGTTGGAGAAGTAAAGAACATAAAAAAACTCAGGGACGGTACGATTCTCATCGAGACCAAGGAGTCGTTTCAGTCCAAGAAATTACTAGAATCAGAGAGCCTGTTTGGTGTTGATGTTACAGTTTCTCCTCATAAATTTCTAAACTCGTCCAAGGGAATAATCAGTTGGTTCGATCTAGAATACGAATCAGTAGAAAATATTAAACTAGAACTTGAGAGTCAAGGAGTAACTAATGTGGAAAGGATTTCTTTTTTTCGTAATGGTTCCAAATGTAACACTAACAAATATATTCTAACCTTTTGCACACCTAACCTCCCTAAAGAAATCAAAGTTGCTTATCAGGTTCTACCAGTGAAATTGTATGTACCGTCGCCTATGCGCTGTAACAAATGTTTCTTTTTCAGACACACTGCCAAGCATTGTAATAAAGATGCAGTGTGTAGAAATTGTAGTGAGAGGAAACACGAAGGGCCGTGTACTAGCAGCCCTAAGTGTAACGTTTGTAAAGGGCCACATCCTTCCTGGCATCGCCAATGTCCTAGATACATCGAGGAGTTTGAAATCTCCAAGTTGATGGAGGTTAACAAGTTATCATATGTTAAAGCGAGGGAAATACATTTTAATTCTCTCTCTCGTCTAACAATGAAGCCTTATGCTGAAGTGCTAAGAGTTAAAACCTTCTCATCAGTGTTTACGCAAACTGAGATAACGCACGAGAAGCAGGCTCCTGTACCTTCTACCCATACCCCGAACCCTTCCGAGCCTTCCCGAACCTCTCCGACTAGAGCCGATACTTTCCGTAGTGAGCCGAGCCTCTCCGAAGTCATCTCCCACCCTCCTTCCCACCCTTCCCCTGCCGTCACCTCCCCACCAGCCCCAGCTCCCCCTACTCCTACACCTACAGGGACTTCTAACCAAACCGCGCTTCCTCCTCTCCCTCCGCCAGCTCCAGAGGCTATCCCTATCTATCCTACTGAGAACAATACTTCTCTACCTAACTCTAGCTGTTTCGAGTCCTCTCTTCCCTCAGATCCTCCTTCCTTCATCCACAAGTCCCGGAGTGGTTCCTCCCAGATTCCCCTAACCCCTTCCCTCCGCTCTAACCCTCTGGGGACTCAGGGTAATACTCCTAGGTCCTCTTCCTCTCGCACCTCCCTAGGTACAGGTACACCTCCTCCTTCCTTAAGCACTGACAGCACTCTTAAGAAGAACAGTAAAAGATCTCTATCTAGAGAGAAGAGAAAATGAGAAAACATAATTACTGTTGGCATTTGTGGTTAGTAAATGAAAATGACTAATAGTAAACTATATCGTCTGCAAATGGTTTCAGTGCTGATAGTGAACTTTTCTAATAGCATTAAATCTTATATCATTAACATAATGAACAACCCAGCGAACAAGAGTCCATTACATGTCCCTCGAGTCGGGAATATGAACAAATCTTTACACACTCCTAGCACACGCATGTACATAGAGTGGTGTTCACCTTTTTTTCTAATGTATGGATTATTAAATCCTATCGTATTTCCGAGTAAGGATTCTAACTATGTAAGGAGAAGTAAACTAATCTTCCTCTTGAGCTATATAGAAATAACCACCTATTTCAAGCAGCTAGTACTAGCTATTACTTTTCTTTCCCCTAATAACTCGGAGTTGTGGGTTTGTGGTGTTTGTTCTTGTGGTTGTCTACACCTCATGGTCGTCGAGCGAATATCCATTCAAGGGGATATCATGATCAATGATCTTATCTTAACTTCATCTTTTGCTCGTTTTATCTCTCATTCCATGCTCTTGAGTATACATCTCCGTCATGTTAATAGATGGCACCTCTCCCTCATAGTCTGTAACTTTTACGCAAGTTTTCTTGATTTAATTTATCTCTGCACTATGTTATCGTTAGCAAAGAATCAGTCCTACATTAGTTTTTTTTTATCATTCCTTGAATATAGTTTTGCTCCTAATTTTACTTTTGGTTTTATGAATTGTTACTTGGCACATTTAAGACATAATGCCTTACCATTACATCTAGTCAACCCTGAGTGTAAAATAGGTTTGACAGATATAAAGATAGATATAGGAAAAGTTTTGTTAATTTTTAATTATATTTTTTATTGTATTTTTAGGTTCATTGCTGGCTTTATTTTATTGTTACGACATGGACGACTGGTAGCTCCTCCCTTTCTATCTTATATTAAGGTCTCACTGTTTTGCATAGTTGAGCTGAATTCAAGAATGGCTCTACCAAATGAACTAGTAAGTTTGGGTGGATCTTTGCTATTCTTAGATCATGGCTTTCTTTCCATTCTGACTCCCACCACTAGTTATTTAACATTCTTAGGTAAGGAGCTACTAATCTGTCCATCATTTCTAATACATCAAAAGCATTTACTGTCTCACATGATCAGCCTTGTGTCAAGTTGTAGTTTACCAAACGCACAGGTTGACCTAGGTGGTTTTATTTTCTCAATGTTAGGTTTTAGCTTCCTTTTTATTTTTGTTGTCGTATTGCGTCTTTTTTCTTTCTTGATTTACATTATACTTGGCTGTATTTCACACGTTTGGAATGCTCAAGACTTTTTTATCTTGGCTTCTCTGAATATTAATGGGAGGCTGGTTTGCAAGGCAGTCTGGACAATCTGCAACTTCTATGACCTCTAGACCAACTCTCAGGAATGGAATCCTTCAATGGAATTGCAACGGCCTCGTAAAGCACATGAGCGATTTAGAGATATTGATTGATCGATATGAACCTGTCTGTGTTTGTTTGCAAGAAACCCATCTCTCACCTGATGATGACTTCGACCCTCCCGGATATCAGGTTTACAGACTCGATGATACATCCAAAGACAAAGCGTGCGGTGGTGTGGTGATTATGGTCTGTAACGCTACTCCAAGTGAAGTCCTCAGCATACATACCAATCTTTGGGCCGTCTCAGTGAAGATTCTACTACCTCATCCAATCCATCTTTGCAATATTTACCTTCGTCCAAGCGAACAAGCTAGAGAATGCGACCTTCGGCATCTTCTGGAACAAATACCTCAACCTCGGGTTGTCTTGGGAGATCTGAACGCTCACTCCGCGGCTTGGGGATCCACAAGAAGTGATTCGCGTGGTAATATGATTTCCACTCTTTTTCAAGACTCAGAGCTCCATATCCTTAATACTGGACAACCAACACACCTGAGCTCGTCTTACAGGAGCACCTCATCCATAGATGTGACTGCATGTTCTTACTCCCTTGTTACAACACTCAATTGGTACATCCTCAGTGACTTATACAACAGTGACCATTTCCCCATTGTTATTACTGTTGGAGATATATGTGCAAACCAAACAGATAGGAAAGCAGTTTGGTCACTTAGAAGAGCAAATTGGGAACAATTTGGGAATCTTGCTGTTTGTACCAGTTGGCACCTTGAAGACGTGGACATAAATTGCAACACTTTAACGAAAGCCATTCAAGATGCAGCTATTAACACCATACCTCAACGGAAAAAGAACTCACAAGCTAAATCTCTGCCTTGGTTTAATGACCAATGCAGGAAAGCCATTTGCGACCGCAGAAGAGCATATCGAAAATTCAAGAAGAATATGACTACTTTGTTTTTCATAGAATTCAAAAGAATTAGAGCCGTGACAAGGCGAGTTATAAGAGAAGCTAAAGAGACTTACTGGAAAACGTATGTCTCATCCATTAGCGCAAACACCCCTGCAAGGGAAGTCTGGCGAAGAATTCTGAACCTTCAAGGCAAAGCAGATGTACCACCGATGGTCCTATGTATAGATGGAAATCTAACTGCTGATGGCTCTATGATAGCAGAAACTCTAGCTGAATCCTTCCGAATTAAAAAAACCGAACTTGATCCTGATTTCCTAGAGAACCAAGCCAAAGCAGAGTCGCAGTCACTAGATTTTGCCCATGTCAACAAAGTTGCTGACTATAATGACTCCTTCACAATGTGGGAGATGGAATTTTCTCTAAGGAAATCTAAAGGCATGTCTCCAGGCCCTGATAACATCCTATATGATATGCTGCGTCACCTTTCTCCCCAAACCAAAAACCAGCTACTACAGCTATACAATCAGGTCTGGCACAGTGGCGTTTTTCCTAGTGCTTGGAGACTCTCGCACATAATTCCAATTCCTATTCCGAAGGTAAATAAAGACAGAAGGTTCCCTTCTGGATATCGGCCTATTTCCTTGGTCAGCTGTTTAAGTAAAGTCTTGGAAAAAATGGTTAATAAGCGGCTTCTGTGGACCCTTGACAAACAAAATCTGCTTTGGACGGGGCAGTCTGCCTATCGACAGGGTCGATCAACCACGGACAATCTGGTGATTTTAGAAAGCGAGCTGCAGTATGCCTACATCAATAAGCAGGTCGTGGTTGCAGTTGTGTTCGACATAAAAAACGCCTTTGACTCTGTATGGAGGCATGGAATATTGCAGATGTTACACAGATGGGGCCTGCAGGGAAACCTGCCTAGGTTTATTCAACAGTTTCTTATGGAAAGACAATTTAGGGTACTCGCAAATGGTGCTCTATCCAAGAATGTGAAGACTGAATTTGGGGTGCCGCAAGGTAGTGCCCTTAGCTCCACTTTATTTGCAATCGCCATTGATGGAATCAAAACGTGTTTGACAACTAATGTAAAAGGCCTTCTTTACGCTGACGACTTCCTCATTTTCTGTCGGTCTGCGAGTGTGGACTACATCAAGAAGAATCTGCAGGCGACGATCAATCGGATCCTGCTATGGTGTAAGACATCAGGGCTGCGCATTTCTGAGGAGAAAACCAAAAGCATTCTCTTCAGCCGTCGTCGATCGGAGCCACTATGTCCTCCACTCCTGCTGGGAACACATCAGATTCCATTCGTAGAACAAGTCCGTTTCCTTGGGGTGATCTTCGACAGGCGACTGAACTGGGTGCCACACGTAAGCGAACTCAGGAGACGGTGCTTTGACCGGCTGAAAATATTAAAGGTGCTGAGCAAAACATCCTGGGGAGCAGACCGCCTCTCCCTTTTGAAAGTTTACCTAGCAATGGTGGGTAGTAAGATAGACTACGGGAGCATCGTTTATGGCTCAGCCAAGCAACCCGTACTAGAACTTGTAGACACGATTCACTTCAATGGAATCAGGAGTATAAGTGGAGCCTTCCGGAGCACGCCGGTCCTATCGCTGTGTGCAGAAGCAGGAATTCCTCCGCTGATGTTTAGGAGGCATCGGCTTGCCGCCAAATATATAAGCAAAGTATATGCATCGCCTCAGCATCCCTGTTATCCCTACATATTTTGTCCCAAATATTCTGGATTGTTTCATGCTCATACCTCTGCATCCTTACCTCTTGCTTTCCGCATGAGATCAATAGTAGCCGAACTTGCAGAGTCCCCCTCTTGTCAACAAGATGCACACATTCCTCCATGGAAATATATGAAACCCAGTTGTCACTTCTTGGCCCTACGGAAAAACGACTCAAGTGAGATCGAACTGAGGTATCGACTCCATGAACTACTGGACAAAATTGGCAACAAGAGAGTGATGTACACCGACGGGTCACACACTGGTGTTTCCTCCGCATGCGCTTTTATAGATGGACAAAATGAGTACAAATTTAGATTACATCGAATCAGCAGTATTTACTCCGCGGAACTGTTTGCTTTATCAGCGGCTGTGTATCATGGGATGACAGTTCCCGAGGTCAACGTAGTGATCTGTACCGACTCCAGAAGCGCTTTGATGAATATCCACGACATGTACAGTGACAATCCAGGGATCATCAAACTGCTGCAATACTCCACCATGCTGCGTGACTTAGGCAAAACTTTGCACCTTGTCTGGACCCCTGGGCATAGAGGATTAAAAGGGAATGAGATGGCAGACAGAGCAGCGTCCTCTGCGCACGATATGCCAGTTATAACACCCACCACTCTCACGGCAAGCGAACTCGCCTCACCGCTGTTAAAGACAATTAAGCAACGGTGGCAGGAAATGTGGAACGAAGCAGGCTTTACCAAGCTTAAGATGGTAAAGAGAGATTGCCTCCCTTGGGCGTCATCGGCCAGATCAAACCGAGGAGAAGAAGTGTTGTTGGCGAGACTCAGGCTTGGTCACACTCGTCTCACGCACTCCTATCTCATGTCCAGAACAAACCCACCTCGATGCGCTACCTGTCGGACACTACTCAGTATACAGCATATCTTTGAAGAATGCCGCAAATATACAATGGTGCTAAGACGGCTTGGAATACCCAGAAAGATGGAGGAGGCACTAGGTAATAATTCAGCAGCAGTTGATAAGGTGCTCAAATTTTTAAAAATAACTGGACTTAATCGTCTCATATAATAACTGTGATTGTTCAGGTATATGTGTTTATTTAGTTCAAATCCTTGAATAATAGGTATATATAAGTTCTAGCTATTTATTTTATCATTCTAGGTGTCTTCTTATCTCTATTTATTTGTTTTACTTTTCTACCTATTTATCTATCCTTAGTTTTTTTTTTTTTTTTTTTTTTTTTTTTTTTTTTTTTTTTTTTTTTTTTTTTTTTTTTTTTTTTTCGGAGAACCAACTGTTTTCTCCTTGTGATACATTTGTTCCCTCTTAAATCATTTCTGTGATATTTTGTGTTACATTAGGTTTTTTTTTTTTTTTTTTTTTTTAGCTATTAAGACTTAGTTAGTGTATATTTTTAATTTTAGATTAATTTATTTCCTGTTAACTTAGTTTTAGATTAATAAAGCAATAATATGAATGTTCAGGTAAAGAGACTAAAAGTGCCGGGAGAAAGGTGGAAAAAAAAAAAAAAAAAAAAAAAAAAAAAAAAAGGGGGGAAAAAAGGGGGAAAAAAAAGGAAAAAAAAAGGGAAAAAAAAAAAAAAATAAAATAAAAAAAAAAAAAAAAAAAAAAATAGAAAAGACAAATGGCTGAAAAAATAGAATAAAGGGGAAAAAATAGGAAATAAAAGAGTACCAGTTGTAAAAAAAAAAAAAAAAAAAAAAAAAAAAAAAAAAGAAAAAAAAAAAAAAAAAAAAAAAAAAAAAAAAAAAAAAGAAAGAAAAGGAAAAAATAAAAAATAAAACTCGTGAGCATGCGGTGAGTAATTTGTGTAGCTGTCTGCACGGTAGGGCGATGACGACCGTGGGGTTCTTTCGCCCAAAAATGCCACAAACAAATGCCACAAACAATTTTGACTAATGTGAACTAGAATTTCTTAACATGATGAAAACATTTTTGAATAGAAGAAAAACGTAGGTTATACACATTTTTTACGACGTTAAAGCATAATTACTGCAATAACAGTGCTCAGAGGCATCGCAAAAGTGATTTTCATGACAACCGTGATTTACTGGGGCACTATAAAAATACTTGAAGGAAAACGAAAAGTTATTTTTTCTAAAATCTTGCAATATCTTTGTAACAAATTTATTCAATTCGTATATACTATATAAGAGTCAAGGTGTCGGTTAGAAGATCTATCCAATGGTAAATTAAGTTATTTTTAACTTAAGTTTTTTAACTTATTTTTAAGTTAAGTTGTATGTTTAAAACTAATTTTATAGATTGGGCCATGTATTAAAAATAAATAAATAAAATAAACATAGACTTTCTGTCAATCTTAAATGTTAGGATATGAACAATGAATAGTCTCCCAAGAGTGCCTTCACCCTAGCAGAAGTCTATCGAAGGACTGAATGCCGATTGGAGCAAAAACTGACTGTATGTATTATTTATCGATACAGTCTATCAGTATTCCAGTCGGACGCTGGAGGATGGATGAGCAGACGGTGGTGGGAGGGAAGACTTTTTATAAATTGTCTTTTTCCCCTGGAAGATGGAATGATTTCAATTTCAAATAAACCTGTAACTGAGACCTTCTTCAACATTCTACTTCGCGATGGAAAAGTATAGAGGTCTAAGTAAACCTATTAATATTTTGTTTATGAATTAAAAAAATATATTTAGCTATAGGGTTTGTGGATGCTTCTTGTAAGGACAAATTACATAACACAGAGTTATTTATAATAAAACAGTACAAGAACCCATAGACATAACAAATTTCTACTAAATTAGCACTATAAATGGTGACTAAATTTTAAAAGGGATTGCGTAAAAATTGAAAAACGATTCACATAGTACATACTTATGAAATTCAAGTATTCACACTGATCTCCTACTTTGTACTGGAAACTACAGACCAAAATTTACTGTCTTACTAAGACACATGATAACAAACTCTATAAACATGAGTAACAGCGATATGTCACAAGATATGGCTATTCGGTTTGAGGATGGTACCAAGCAGTTGAACACAGTTGTCGGCTTATAAAAAACTAAAGAATTACCAGTCTCATTCGAATTTATCGATATTGAAAAGCTGGCTAATCATTACTATTCGATAGATCCTTGATACATTTATCAATTACATACAAATACAGAAAACCTTTTGAGATACAACCACAAGACGTTGAAATATGCTATTGGTTTGATTAATATATTTTATTGGAATGATTAAATTATATTCTTCTTAAGTATTTCATAGGTCAATAATGTGGTCTACCAACGTTTTTATTTTCACGCCCTACAATTGAACAGTAAGGATCACATAATTGTTTTAGAGAGAGAATTATACTCTTTTTAAAGGGAAAAACTATCTGAGTCTCTCGACGCTTCATTAGCTGATAATCTAGAATGTATTACTGGGCCCACGGGGTCGAGCGGGCTAAAAACAATTCGGTCGTAAACTATTCTGGAAAAGCCAATATTTGGTTTGGCTGCAGTCGTAAACATTCGATAACCCGTGCGGGCGTCATTCACGCCTTCGCGATAAATACAAAGATAGCTATGATGCCCATAAATTACCACCTTAAGCAATCCAGATAGATAGTCTTAGTTTTTCACTGAACGCTGCAGATTTTTGACTTTTTAGAAATAAGAAGGCAAGTTTTTGTCTGAATTGAAATGCCTTTTAACTTCGAGAAGGGAAGAACAGAACAAATATCAGAAGAAATTCTCTTGTGCGAATCAGAGCACTTCTTTAGGAATATCGGAGGCCAACTACGGGACGATTAGAGAATTCTTGCTAAGAATAGAAGACCCCTTCAGCGAAGATCACAGACCTTCCCTACCATATCTTAATCAGACGCTTCCTCTTCGGAGATCGCTGAGTTACTCTACGATGATCAGAGATCTTCTCTATGAAGACCAAAATCTCAACAAAGATAAGAGACATCCTCTGGGATTGTTAGATCCTTCCTCTGAGAAGATCAGAATCCTTCTCTATGAAGAAAACAGACTTCTTCTCCGAATTTCAGTACCTTCCTCTACGAAAATTAGACACCTTCTCAAAAAAAAAATCAGGACTTTTGCGAACCTTCTCTAATGAAACAAAGACACTAAGAGAAAAAGTGTCAATGATTACAAAGAGAATTGAACTATTACTACAATCAAAGCAAAACTTTTTTCCCTTCCTTTTTCTTCTTTGTCAAGAAATAAAACCTTTCAACAAAGACCGAATAATGAAATGTGATAAATATACAGCATTAAGACTACTTCTGGAAACATATCTACTTAAGTGTACGTAAAGTTTTTATATTACTTTGAAAATCATTTAAATTCTTGAGACGAAACGCTCAACTATTTGAAGTGCTCAAATCTATCATGGAAACAAGTGAAAATGTCTTTTTTTATATAAGTTTTTGCTAAAGTACCCAACTTTTTTTCTAAAATATCATATCCACCTCCTGCTTCGGCGAAAAAAAGACCGCACATTACTTCAAAATTATACTGAAAAAATTAAAGCTATAGAAGCATTCCGTAGATAAGAGTGGTTTTTATTATAACGGTAGAGCTTTTTCAAAATACTTATCCCCGGTGACTGGGGGAGGGGATATGTACAATGTACATACACATTTCACTGGGTGGAGACTGCTTACATGACGCCTGGGACATGTATCACATAGCAATAACAACTACTCAAATATCATTCGCAGCTAATGTGTTAATAGACTTAGAAGCTGGTATTAAAACCTCATTATAGTGAATTTCTAAAATGACACAAAGAATTGACAAGATTATTAAAATATGTGTTTGTTAGCTATTGTTGTATTGATAAATATTATACTATGCTCTAAAAACGATAATAGAGTTCATTAAGGAAAAACAGATGCTTGATAATTATAGAACTTTTACTTCCTTAAGGCAAGATCAGCAAAACTTGAAGGCAATAAGTCGTCGACTAAGATCCCTTTCAAGAATTCTAATCCGGGAGGGTTGAAAAACTAATTCTCCGCCCCTTTTGAGTAGCGTTTAAAAAGAAGTAGGAGAGGGTGGTGTCCCCCAGGGTGCAATTCTCCACCCTACACTAAATATTTCAAACAGTTGACAATTTATCCTCCGAGTTTAATTGGTACCAACTCAGTAGAGATGCGTCCTCTGGAATAACTTATATATTTTTTTTCTTTTCTTTTTTGCAATGATTACTCCACCCCCTCCCTCCAAGCCCCTTTTAATCTGCCTTCTTCATTCTTTTGGTTTTCTCGGGGGCTCTTCTGTTATTAACTCTTTTTCTAATTTCTACTGCCCTGTTTTTATAAGGCTTTCGGGCCCTCCTTGAGCTCTACTGCTAAATAATAAAGCTGTGGGGGAGCTCAATTTTATAAATGGTATTTAATCCCCCCCAAGCAAGTACATTTAATTTTTTTTGCCATTCTATGGTCCCATAGTTTTATCTTATAAACAGAATATTACGATTACTCTAGATCTTCTAGTAATAGATATATGTGAGAATTTCAGTTTATTCTTTGAGAAATAAGTAACTCAATTTATTTCTATATGGATTTTAACTATGACTGCTAAATTGTTTGCATGATGAATAGTTGGTAAACTGTTGATAGTTTGTTTACTCACAGTTTACTTTTTTACTGATACTGCTTTAAGTAGTATAAACTATCGGCACCTAAAGCAAGCGTTTCACATTGAATATCATATATCCTTGTAATAATATAAATTAATAAGATTCACTTTATTTTTAGTACCTCAGGTACGAAGAATAGCCTTTATTTCATAGTTTTTTTCCCCCTCCTTTTACGGCGCATCTACATCTAGGCCATTAGCGCCGACATCCAGGGTGCAGCGAGTAATTTTACCAGCGAGCCGTGGGGTGATAAAATTCCTGCCGGAGGTTGGGAATCGAACCCACCATCTCCCGCTGATGAATCCAAGGCGCTAGCCATTAGACCACGGGAGATCCCCTTTATTTCATAGTTTACCTTTTTCTATATCATAGCTGATCTCTGTTGTAAGTAGCTTATATTTATATTATATAGTTCATGTGATTGTTAGTGAAAGAGAAAAGATCCAGAACTCCGTGTTGCCAACTAGAGGACCTTGAACCTAGCCTCCAAAGCCCGAGCTCTGAACCTTGAACCTAGCCTCCAAAGCCCGAGCTCTGAGGGCTGGATGAAAGCTCTGGAGTGAGGCTCCATCCTAACCTTATCAAGCTCTGAAGGTTCGACAAGGTTCTCCCTCGAGCCTTGAAGGCTCGGCCTTGGAGCCCTGGGAAGGTAGAGCTTCGGCAAGCACGGTTATAGTCAAACCCTTTCTAGTGCTTTACTAGATTATCTCTATACAATAATTGCTTACTCTATAATAATTACATTTTATTCATTTAGATTTTTTGGTGACATATCTCACCATTTATTTAACAATAATAAATATAAATTTTTAACAGCATCTTTATTTACAAGGGGAGGTAATTTAGCTGTTATCTCTGATAATTCTTATTTTGCTTCATTTGTAATTTATTAAAATTCAACAGAGTTTAGTTTATAACGTTAATGACTACGCTAAATGAAGTGCCTCATTTAGCTGATTTTTTAAATTCTGTATTCTTATAGATTAAAATCTGCATGAAAAATTGTATGGACTTTTATTATTTAAGGGAGATAAAAGTATGACAGTGTCATACAGTTAAGAAGTATGACAGTGTTGCCATCATCGTCTAACAGAATTTATTTTTTAGAAAAAGTTACTATTTTTAATCAATTAGTGATCCATATAATCTAGTTTATCGATGTCATGATAAATTTAATTGCTAGCGAATAATTTCAGTGTGGCGGAAACAATTTTGGAGGAAACTACCAAAGTATATTTCATGAAACAGCTGTTTGCCCGCCGTCTGCCATTTTGGAAATGAAAAGTAAAAGGCTTCAAAGCATGCGCCTTCTACCAAGCCGAGCCTTCAAGGCTCGCGCCTTCTACCAAGCTGAGCCTTAAAGGCTCGCGCCTACTATCGAGCCCTGCCCAAGCTCTGAGAGCTCGAGCTTTTAGGAGCCGCGCCTTCTAGCCTTAAAGGCGCGCTGTTTTACAACACTATGTGGAATAGGTTATAGAAAATTATTTTATATAGCACCTATGAATAATTTATTCACGGACTTCATTGTTAATATATATATATATATATATATATATATATATATATATATATATATATTATATATATACATATATATATATATATATTATATATATACTATATATATATACTATACATATATATATATATATATATTGTCTTTTATGGTAGTGTGTTTCGACGTATAATGTAGTTCCACAATTACGAAACTTTATTTTCTCAGTTATTTGGCGGATTCTACAAATATCTGATTGGATTCTCAAAGTAAAAAATATTTTATTTTATTTGTGCACCCACTTATTTTCCACAGTTCCATTTTCTCGAAACACAAACTTTCTCCCAATGTTAAGGACGTGGAAGAGGAGCAAAACATGTATTAAATACCCTCCCTAAATAAGAAGCCCCTTTACTGGGACCACGATAGGAGGAAGGGCGGAAATTGGACGGGTCTGGAAAGGACAAAGGGCTGATCTTATCCTAAGAGATCTCCGCGATTTACTGGGCTACGATCCTTTCTGCGGCAATCAGTTTCTTATCCTGCCTCCATGAGAAAAGGCATTGTTTTCTCCGGGGAAACTCTATTGATAAACTTATCATCAAAGATAAGTTCTTGATGAGGGGTATTGATAAAAATTGTAAATAATGCGTTTTTTATATAATTAACAATTTATTTGGTGGCAATACCTTGAATTTACTCAGTGAATAATAAAATCCTGAAGTAGAATATGTAGTAGCTTGAAATAGAATCGTGGACAGCTCCGTATCATAAGAAAAAAATGTTTATTTACAAATATCTTCCATGATTATTTAAGTCATCTGATAAAAAGCCAGGCCAGATCAGCTTGACAGTTCTTCAATAGGACTCTTACCCTAAAACATGTGACCGACTACATACTAAGAAAAAAATACTTTTTACAAAATTTGTTAACACTAGAGTTAACCAATCATAAAATGTAGACATTTTTTTTTAAAAACTCAGAAATTTTAATTTGTAGGATTTAATATATGGTTTATTTGTTGTCACCGACTCACCGCAGTGTTTAGTAAGGAAAGGGTTAAGCCACAATTAATGAAGCATAAATATTATTTAGGGGCCACTTAAATATCGTGTCTTTTTCATGTTTGAGTAAACCCCACCTCCACATGGACCGATTTTGTTGGTTAACGAACTCGTTCAATCGTTTGATGGAAGAATACTACATTCCAAGTTTCGTGGCGAAAAAACGAAAACTCTGGCCTGTAACGTGTTAACGGACACATATATAACTATATATATAAATTTGAACGGGGGTCATTTTCGGTGTCTACTAGGCTACTAGGTAGGATCGAAGAAATTTTTCAAAATTTCCGTCATGAGTGCAACCTCAATAGCTACTTTCCTTCGGAGGAAAGTGCTAAAAAGGAAATACCTATTATCTCGATTCTGTAGATTCATAAAGTGCCTATTACGATATTATCTTTTCTTATTAAGTGGGCCTTTTTCGTTTAAAGTTTCTATGTTATTAGGTAGATTAGGGCTTTTTAGTTACTGAATCAGCATAATTGATTTAGTAGCAAAAAAATTAAAAACAATATTAGAAATTATATCTTTGATTTAAAAAAAAACAACACCAAAATTATTATTTATTTCTTGTTATAAGTACTTATAAAATGCAATTTTATTGAAATATATATAGTATATAAACTATTGAATATAACAGTTTAAAAGAAATATATTTAAAGGGAATTTAATTAAATTAAAACAATTCATATTGCTTTTCCAATAAAATTATTTACTACTAACAATAACATATTATTATATGACATGGAGTTGATGACCACATTCTTAAACCAAAGTCTGAGACTGGACATACAAGATATATGGATATATACAAGTTTCTACCAATAGAGAGCCTAAGTGAATTTGCCGGCCCTATTTCGACCCCACAATCGGGTTAAGGTCCTTCCTGAGCTGTACATCCTACCAAGCCTCCCTTCTTCCCTTCCCCAATTTCTCTTCTCTTTCCCTATTCTTCTTCTTGTCTTTTCCCTTTCTATTATTCACTCCCCAGGGACTTATCCTCTTTTCTCTCTCGTTAATATTAATCGTCGCTTCCATTAGCTTCTAAGTTTCCTTTCCATCCTCTATTTATCTCGAAGTCTCACGGTATTTTATGAGTACCATTCGTTCCTATTATTTTTAAGAACAAGAACTATTTAGATATTTCTAAATATTTGGTTAATATTATATTTTACTAAGCTGGCCAGTAAATTGTCATTCAAAATCACTAATCACTTCAATGCAACGAATATTGATTTTAAAACCTCATTACTTTCCACACCATTTTTTTTTTTTTAATTTATAATAGCGTATTAACTATTGGGATATGAACGCCGTGCTATCTTTAGTTTTTTTTTTCATGGGGAGTAAACAGTAAAAAAAAAAATCCGCAATCACTGAGAAACCGGAATCTGCGCCCCTAGTGATAGAATTACCCACCAGTGCCTGTTTGATGGCCTAATTCAATTTGAAAATATAAAGAGTAAACTCCACGGTCTAAAAAAACGATTTAGTTTATTTTTAAAACACGTATTTCTCTATAGGTACCCACTACATTTACCAAGTATGAAGTTGCATTACAATATAACAGAAATTACGACAGGTATGAGCAAATTAGTAAGTTAATACCAGCGTAAATCCTCTTTTCGGATAGTTCATTTTTACAAAACGTGTTTCTCTTTAGACAACATTTACCGATTTGCTTTGCAATAAAACATTACGAGCGGTAACGGATAATTGGTAATTAGGGTCCGGGAAAATCCCCCCCTCCAGAGAGACAAATTTTGCTGTTTAACGATGTCGTAGGCTAAATTTGCGTTGATGAATTGACTATTAACGGGTTTGGTATGCCAGTATATATACTGTTGTCATACCTGTTGGTCTAGACCGTCGTTACTGGAATCGGTGCGAGTACTGCGGGCGAGCACTTTCGACGTAAGTACGTCATTATCAAGCGTCTGTAAAGTTAGTACTAACTTAACAGTGGCTTGATAATGACGTACTTACATCGAAAGCGCTCACCGATGCCAGTGACGACGGTCTTCAACAACAGGTATGGCAACATATTCTATTAGTGTACACACGTGAATGTGCGTTGTGTGTTAGTGAGTGATGTACAGTATTCATTGCAGACGGTAATCCTTCTTTATACACTCCACATCGAAGGGTCTGACCCTTTGTCTCTGTAACGAGCTGAATAACGTTTTATTCAAAATTTTCCCGTTCCCCTTGACCCCCCCCCTCTTCGAGAGATAGGCCTAGAGGGGCTTAACAAGCCGCCAATCGTGATCCGCATGGGGACACTCCCTGAATACAGATCTTGTCTCCTTTCAAATATTCAATATTGGTTCATTGAACCAAGTTCTAAATTCTTCCTGAAACTCATAGGCATAAATTTATCATTAATTGAATGATAAATAATAATCACGGAATGATGAGGATGTTTGGTGAATTGGGGCAATCGTGAAAATCGTAAAGAAGGAGGATAAACAATAAAGAACATTAATTAAAAAAATAATTGGTAAATGGTATGCTGGTGGATGATAACACAAAAGGTATTTAAACAAGTAGAAATGCAACCACATTTAATTATGATAATTTATTTTCTCAAAAATGTGCTGAAATAAGTACCAATTATTTTAAGGAAATTAATTCCTTCGGGATCATATGACTTCAAAGAAATAATAAAATTGAAAATGGGTATAGCGATAACTTAAAAGGAAATCTGAATGTTTTAGATTACTTACTAATAGCCTTACTCTCAAAATTTAATTTCAATAATTAGAAAAATAAATTATTTTTAGAAATTTTACTAGTATTTTTTTTAAACCATTATACAATTATTTAACTTTTATTTCCTATTCCTGTAACGTTCTACTTAGTGCCAGTAGGATCTCCTGTATAATTTCAAGGAATAACAAGAGCCCGAGGAAACGGGGATCCTGGGCTAAAATGATAAGAGAACGCCCGCTGATTCCAAAGTAAGGAGCACCACCCCCTTGTTTTATTAAGGGTAGGATTTAGGAGTTTAAACAGAGCTCGTTGGATAATTAGTGTTGGGGAAGTGTTGCCAACATAAATTCGATGACGCGGGTTTTCCATTATTTCATGGAAGCTAGAGGGGTTCGCGCCCCTCCAATTTGGTATTAGCGCAATAAAAAATTTCCCCCCGGCCCCTCCTTGAACCCGCAGAACCCCCTCCTTACTTTTAATTGGTTTATAAACCCCTCTTCTCTCCTTCGAGGGTCTTCTTCGCGGCCAATGGGAGCAAGATCCCAAGTTTGGTTCTTACTTCCGAGATAGCACTTGGGACTCAAAGGGTTGTATAGCAACCCAATTAGATCGGTGAAATTTACTGTAATTACTTGTAAAGGGGATCTTATTGACTCTTACTTAATAGGCTAACTTCTTTGAATAATAAAAAAAAAAAATACTCAAAAGATCAATGTAAAAATAGGACTGAGAAAGAGAGTTAGGAGATCTCATAAAAATTGAGTCCATTATCGGTTTGTATGCTACTTTTCGGGCAAGAATTTAACATAGCGTCCATTAAATGATCGAATATTGATTGTAGAATAATTATATTATTAGTCACTAGTTGAAAACTAAAAGTAATTACTACTTTCCCTTTGGGTTTCGTAGGATTGTGGAAAGATAATATTAACCAGTTTGATTTTTTTCTTAAGGATAACCATCAATTTTGTGCATTAAATGTACGAAATTTATGGTAATAATAAAGTTTATAATTACTGTTTAGTGTGTTCTACTTTATTGGCGATTTGCAACAAAGATCAGCATCTTCAGATCCACTTACTCTAGGAAATCAGCATGGCCAATGTAGTTGGGTATAAACTTGAAACTATATAAGACTTTATCGATAATTTGTACTGAATATCTATAGAAGTATAATAATGTTTTTTTAAAGTCAACAGTGCTTAAAGTCATCAAATAATATTTTCTAGTCCTGGGTTCTTGAGGTAGGTCAGTGTAGTGATTATGTACTATCGCTATCAGTGCCTAAAAGTTGATGAATATCATTCGGAATGTTGAAAATTGTATCGTAGTATTTCTTTCATTTAAAATACCGTTGCAATAAATTTAAAGTAAAAATATCTTCAGGCTTATTTTCGAACGGTTCAGGAAGTCACTCATCCCAAGTGAAAATTCTTGGCTCGTATAACTTAATCTGCAGCCTGATCAAGATCAGCCTGATTTCTCATTAAGAAGTGAGAATGCAGGCTGATGCTTATCGGCAATTTTGGCGCTTTTAACGCAATGTCTTGATTCTAATGCTTGACAGTTATTCTGTTAGTATACAGCCACATGAGGTAATAGGATTACAGAATAATGCAAAGTGGTGAGAATAACCTGAAAAAAATATAAATTCAGAACTCGTAGCGTATGTTGTGCGCAAAAATAGGTGAAATCAAGCTTCCAAAGTTCTGTCGCTTCCTGCACTAGGCCCTGTGTAGCTATGTATAGCTGCGTAATAGCATCCCTGCTTCAAACATAGAAACATCTATTTACATCCAAATCTTCCGGTTAGCTAAAATTATTTAGCATGCTTAACTTAATATTGTTACGTATCTAATATCATTATAAAACGCATTAAAGGATCTCAGTAAAGTAAAAATCGTGGATTGGTATGTCGAAAAACTGTGTGCATGAAACACTTGTGTCGTCCACTTGTTAACAGTCCATTGTGGTGATATCATTCTTTTTGTATTCATTTCTGGCTTGATGAAGAGCCTTATGGAAAGAGAACTCCCCGAACTGAGCACAAAAGGGTGTCAGAAGTGGGGTTTGTTTTTTAGGGTGCAATCTCTCGCCTCGACGAGCATCAACCATAACGTGTTGCTCGCTCCCTTTCTCCAATAGAGGGGGTGCCGACCCCCCATGGAAAATATTACGTCATCTAAAATTGCTTTCTGGGGATGGATATCTGCTTTCTTGTCTCCCCCCGAACACTCACCTAGATCCCATCTGTGGATTTTTACCATCCTCCATACACTAAATCAAACGTCTATCTCTCACTATTTTCTCGTGTAATTCGTTTTCGACCCCTCCCTTGACGTTACTGCAATAAAAATTCGAAAAGCGCGCCATTCTGCGGCATGTGGGTGAATCATAATGCCAATTTCATCATCGTCGAATGTATTACATTCCCGTAGGGGATTCGATGTCTGGATCTTATTGGGTTCAATTCTCCTCCTAATGCAAGCCTCTGAAATAAAATGATTAATGTATCATATCGTTAACGAGGATACAAAAAGTCACATTTTGGTCTAATACGTAAAATCATAGGACAAAAAAATATGATATTTTTTTATGTTATGTAGAATAAAGTTTTTGGTAACTTGTAAAATTAAACACGTCTATAATGAATGAATGTTTGTTGTTGTTTTTCAAGGTTTATTGACATTTAGGTCATTAACGCCGGGCTACCTATAGGTTTCTATCCTTCCTGAACATTCATGGGGATGGCGTAGAATCTTTTCAATGGCGTCTGGAATAAAAGGAGTGAACCTGGTGAGGCGGGACTCGAACCTCTCGGATCTTCCGCATGACAATTCATGCGTTACACATAGGTCCACGAAGAGACCCCAATGAATTCTTGTAGGTAATAGTTCTTGATAATCTCACATACAAAGCTCTGATAATGGAGATATTCTGAACGTTGACTCTGCAATAAAATTATAAAGCCTTTGGGGGTTTTGGAAACTTTTAAGGGATCTAATTTCTCAAAGCTTAGAAAAATAAACGGAACCAGTGAATTGGAAATGGTCGTGAACGAAGCTGACTATGGTTGAATGAGAACTAGAGACGGTCGTAGCATATCGGACCACCATATGGCGATCGGCCATTGGGAAAGGATGATAAATGCCTGGACTGGGCTGTATTTTGCATTAGTCTGCTATTGTAGGCTCGGACCGTTGCAATGGAGGCCGGTCTCTGACAAAGTCGGGCTGGCTTTCTCATTACTTAAAACTTTCAAGAGTTAGATGTTCCAGAAAATGTTCCGGTAGATTGGATCAAAACTTGATATCTACATCGGAATAGTCATCAATTCTCAAGCGATTTTTATATTTGACTAATAAGTATACGGTTCTCGGTTACAGTTCTTTCTTGCCAATTCTATTGCAGTGCCAAAAGTGCGCTATTCAGTACAGCAAAAATTTAATGCTTCAGGAAGTTCAAATTATTTACGTACATTGTCAGTTCTCAGGATTCTACTACAATGACCTACGGTCTCACAAAACTGCTGACCTCTTATCGTTTTTGGATTCAGATGTACCTAGGTTTAAGACATCCATGAAGCGACCTATTACGTTTTGGTAATAAATCCTTCCAAGTAAATTATGACTTTTTAGTATCATAGTTTCATATATTGAAGCCGATGTTTTAGATGTAGCTTATATACATAATCAAGGTTATACTTTCTGAGAAAAATATTAAAACTAATATGTTATAATAACTGAATAATCGTCATCAATATTATTAATACATAACAAATAGATAACACAAGTTCGTCCTCTGTTAATCAAATAAATCCTTTACAAATTTTTAACCAGACCATTCCACTTATCGACTGTGGCAATTTGACTTATTAGCTCTATCCGTTCAAGCCATTACTAAAAATGACCTATTGTTGAGTGTAATAACATGAAGAACATAGAATAGTTAGACAATTCTTTAAACAAGTCTATATTATATTTATTTTCTTACTGTACATCTTACAGGACGACATTCGCTATAGGGTTTTTATTTTAAAATAATGTTTTTCTAAACATAATGATTTTAAAATGTGATCATTCTTGAAAATATGTGTATGTATCTTAACTGTCCAAATATATCGCACTAGTATTTCTAAAGTGATACAACTCAAAAATCGGCGTTTTTCAGTTTTGAATTTGAAAGACATGGTATCTCTTTTAACTTAAGTATCTCTTTTTCAACTTAATCAAAACTGTACTTACCTAGCTTCAGAGCTTGTACAACAGAGAGCACCATTGTCACTCTTCCTGCTTTAATGCTATTCCCCCTACATAGGCTAGAGTGACGAACACAATTCAGTTGAGTTTTTTTTTATTTTGATTTGTGTCACTCTAGAAATACTAGTGCGATATGTTAATTTTTATTTACCTTTTCCAAGAAGAAACAAAGAAGAGACGAGAGAGAAACCAGAAGAGAACGTTGAAAAAGAAAACACATGTATTTGAATGTATATTATTACATTAAATAGTTTAAGATATTGTGTAAAGTTTCGAAATAATAGTAAATGTAATAAAGTTAATATTTTTTACTACAGCCTCAAAACAATGCAATATCTTTAAAGATTCTTTCGAAATCATTGGAAATATATAGTTTTGGAAGCATATAAATCAGAAGAAAATCGTCTCAGCGTTTTTATCCTCAGATATTTTTATTCTATTGACACAAATTTATAAAATGAGAAAAAAAGACAATAGAAAAAAAAACAGAATGGGTGACCGACCACGTGCTGTTGGTATTATTAAAGGGTGGCAACCTGTAGATAGCCCATCGTTAATAGTCCAATTGATGATAAGCCATTAAACAAACATAGACAGAATATAAAAAAATAATTCATTTAGTTGTCCCATTTTCGATATTGGTGATTTTTTTTTTTAATTTAAATGATAGCAATTTTTTCTCCTATATGTAGTTTTTCCGTCCTTGGAAGTCCATTCCTCTTAAAGGATTATCTTCATAACTCATATTTATCACTTTAATCCTGCGATCTCCTGCGCTATCTTCCTTATTCGTCTCTATCGTAAATAAAGATGACTGGAAAAATCCCCGAGTCACACTCCCTCCTCTATTCGTAGGCCTTAGACATTTTGATTAATGGCTCTTATATAATTTCGGAGGTCGTTAGGTGCCATAAATCATCAGAAAGTGAACATTATCTGGTAAATACTATGTATTTACAGTATATTTCAAGTTCGACATGATATCGCTTGTCAGCGCTATAAATAATCGTGGTACCTCCCCATTTTTTTTTCGATTACATAGTCTCTGTACTAGAGTTAGTTTGTATAAAAATATATTTTATTGTTTCTCTGATTCAGAAAGGACAACTAAAATATATATAAATGTTTGATTTCGACTTTAGCATGCAAACATTTATTTTGTAGAAATATTCTCAATTAATTTAATACCTTCGAAAATATTGTTTCCTCAAAAATTCCATTCTGGAATGGAAATTGACCTGAGACCCCCACGAAAAACTAAAATTTCTTGAAAACGCCATGAGATCCCAGATGGACTGATTCATGGCAAACATTAGGGAAATGGTTTTGGCACTATTCTATTGTCGCTGAATATTCCTTAAGTTAGTCTGATATTGAAATTCCAAACCTAAAAGAACAAGATTCCTAGTGTCTAATGTTGTTACTGAAACAAGTTTGAATCATAACTATTTTCTTCTATCTGCTTACTTAAAATCTAAATATTTTAATTTGTTCAATCATATTATCTGAAATGAACGGACAAATGTATCTAAACGTACGAGACACGACTTTAATAACGTTTTAAACTGTTCTTTTTCTGTTTAAAACGTTACTGAGTGCTTATCATCCATTCACACTGTTGTCTTATATACTTTAGACTTTATTTTCATTTCTATCAATTCCTTCTCATCCATCACTATCTCCTTCTTTCGTCTTCATCTTCTTTATTCTCTATTCCTTGTTTCAAACTCCTAACATCTTCAGCCTCCAAATTTACACTATTTCCGAATGGATGATAAGCACGCTGTGTTTCCAGCAACCCAATGTAATTGGGCAGCCCATTTTATTTATATATTTAAATAAAGTTTTCTCTCTCTCTCTCGAGCTAAACCTTAGTTGTTTGGGGTTAATGTGTTAAGTGTTACTGGTATGATCTGGAGCAAATATATTACAGCTATGTCCACTATTGAACTCATTGCCATCTATTCGTACACATATGTAGTGATTGTTGCTGGCAAAAGCCTGTTTATCATCATTAATGTTGTATATCTTTATGTGTAGAATCCACTCTCAGTTGACATGACCCCTGCACATGACTCTCCATGACCTCATTGATAATTAAAATAATTCAGTTATGTGGGGAGCGGTAGAGGCGCACGCCCCGCACGACCCACGTGACTCCTGGAGGAGAGATAGAGGGTCCCAGTATGGCGGACACGAGGGGGCTACCAGTATGTCATGACTGGTCGGGTCTCTATGGCCGACCGTGTCTTGTACCCTACAACCCTTTCTTCGGGCTAACATTTTACGTCGATTTAAGCCCTTGTAATGCAATGTACAGTTAGCCAGGATGTTTCTAATCTCTGCGCATGGACCACTAGACAAAAACGTCGCCTTGTTAAGTCATGTGCAATAATAACATCTTAGTTTGGATGCTATATCTTTACTCTCTATGGGCCTCTCCACCAAACTGCCATAATAATGCTATTAACGCATAGTTTTGGTGCATGTTATCCACTTCTGTTACTTGCACAAACGAAACTTGTACGTTATAAACCAAACCAAATCTGGCAATTATAACCTAATAGCTTGTAGAATAGGGAGTAGAAAAAGTTTATGCTTGTTACTAAGAATAGGCTCTGCTCAGAAAAGATGAACGAAATTGATACAATCTGTACATTAGTACGTAAAGACGGAGAGGTGTATACATTTCGCTCGTTGCCTTCCTCTCTTCATAGGAAATAAACTAGTTTATGCCATCCCAAAAAACATTTGCGTAGCTTTGTTTACTGCGTTTGACAATATCTAAAGAACTAAACCTACATATATTCAAACACGCTGGCAGCTTAATTATTTTAATTAAAACCTGAAGAGTATTGATGAATACTGCGAGGTATTAAATTACACTTTAAACAGCTGCAACCTACAATAAAGCCAGGCCCAAAACCTTCAATTATAGGCTGAAAGAAGTGGCAATCTTCATAAGCGAGACGGAGCACGATTCGCTCATTTGTAAATATCAGTTAGACCCTAAACATATGATAATTGTGGTTATCTTATACTTCAAATCCACACATCAATGATACCCTAAGATGATATCTCCTAAACAAGGGCCACTGTTTTTCGTATTTTGAGTGTTCCTAAAATAAACAATTAAAACTATATACCTTAATATTACATTTCATACTTTATAATAATGTACAAATAAATAAATGTCCCATGCAAATCGAGCTAGTAAATACAATGCATTTCTATTAATACATGTATTTCTTATATGTTGTATATTTCATATCTGTAGTACTCTTCTTATCATTAGCGTAATTCTTATCTATAGTACACTTCTTATCTATAACACACGTCTTATCAAGAGTATGTTTCTTATCTTTTACTATAGATAGGAAACATACTAATTTTATTCCTAATTGATTAAGGAAAAAGCTATAGTTTTATCACTAAATGGTGAAAACACTAAAATAAAATAAATAAATTATCTATAGTAAACTTCTTATGCATTGTATAATGATTGATGATGATTATGGAAGGTTTTGCGAAAGTCATAAACAAAAAAAAAAAAAAAAAAGAGTTAAATTAAGTAGGAAATTCATTGCAGACATAGAAAAATCAACTCTTAATTTTTCTGAGGAAAAATAGGTTTGGACTTCATCAAAAATTTTCTCATTATAAGTAAACTTTTTTTAAAGATTCGAGTCAGCACTCTTCAAATACCAATTACGCTATGCTATAAGAGGAGGAGTTACGTTGATCCGAAACGATAAGCGTTCGACACCAAAGTGTATCCCAAGTTCAGTGACTCGTGTTGGTATAAATGCCGACCAAGAGCTAGTATATCAGCACTAGTGACCTTTCAGATGCCTCACCTGGCATTTATTTTATCCTTAGTGACATTTCAAATGCCCCATTCATCCTTCCCTACCGCCCTTTAAGTCCTCGCGCTCTTCGGCTCTATCAATAGTACTTAAACACATTTCTCCAATTGGCATGACTTCTCTATGCACTCTGACGAAATTCGGGGTTTCCCCCATCACAGCGAATAAGAACACCGAGACTTTTCACAGCGAAGAATTCTGATTTATTAGGTTTTCCATTTGGGAGAATCGGTTGTAACATATGAGGGACCCTGGCAGGTGAGAATTCTTCATCAATAAACATATTTGGAATATGTAAAAAATGTAGACATTAGCTGACATCTAGCTTATTAAAACAAACATCTATTAGAAATTAATTTCATCAAATTGTTAGGTTATAACCTCAAATTGACAAAAATAATTTTATTTTATCATAATAGTTAGTTATTATCTGCTAATTTGTAATAAAAATAACAGGTCAATATGTTTTTACTTACCACAACAATTAAATACTGTGGACTCTCTATAATAAATAAATATGCCCTATAAATTGAAACAATAACAAACGCTACCTTTTATTTTGACTATTATTTATTTATTGGTGTTTCGCATCCTGATAAATTAATACAATATTATTTCACAATTAATAGAGTTATGAATTATAAAATATGAGTAGTATATGAAACTATTAGGTACGTTTGGAAATTTCTATTTAAAAAAAAATGCAAATATTGTTAAACAATCCGTACGGATTCAAAATTTTTAGCATGCGAGGGTTTAATGTATTATTATTCTATGAGGATGCTACATAATTTCCAATTTTTTAAGTCGACTGACTCAAACTCCCTCATCTCTATTTTTGGCAAAAATGAATGTACTACGAAAACTATGGCAAATAATGAATAAACTAAATATTAGTCGAGAATGGCCTTGGGAGGATTTTTTGTTATTTTCGAATACGTAAGGATATTTAGAGGAATTCTCTTATTTTTTTTTTTTTTTTACTTTATTTATTCTGATATTTCTCGTAATTTTACATATTTTGTTGATTGGACGAGTTCCTAGTTACTGGGTATTTTGAATATTAATAGCTCCTCATGCATCAAGCAAATCGGGCATTTGATATAATGGTGTACATGGTAAACGTGTTTCACATATGTATAGATTTTAAAATCTGTTGAGTTTACAACAAACTTCAGTCAGATCTTAGGAAGGTAAAGGAAATATATTCTTTTATAATTTTACATCCTGCCCAAATTTGTATGCAAGTTCCTTCGTCACTTACTGATTGGTGATAGAGCCCGTGAAGGACCATGGCCTCTGCTAGCTTCTTCTTCCATTCTCTCCGGTCAACAGCAAACCTCCTGTAGAAATGATATCACGGGGTGATTTTGTATTTGCTAATGATAAATTATTGTTCCAGAAAAGACGTGTTCCCATTTGCAAGACGGACGTTAATTAAGTGATCAAGTCAGACCAGAAAGACAGAAACACTGGAATTAAGTTGAGAGGGCTATATTTGCGTTCGTGTGCGTTTTAATTATGCGCATATTGATAACTATAAGATACGAGGTGGCAGATATCTCGTGAGACGATCGCCCTGAGGTGAGCTATAGTACCGATCCCTGACACAGATGGCGTGAGGGTAGCTGTTTTATTCGCACTGTGTCTGGTAGGCAGTAACTCCCTCTGGTCGCTGGACAGCACTGCGTCTCTTTGCTATATCTGCTCGTGCGAATGGAGATAGCGTTCTTATTCCCTCTCAGGCCCTCTGTTCGGTTTTTCTGGGACGTGCTCATGGAAGTCCTGAAAAATGTAGGCTCATTCAATGATGAGGATTCCATTCATCTTTTACCTATGCTGTCAATTCCATTTTACTATTTATGAAACCATTTGAATCAACATGGATGGTCCGAAAGGATTTGCAGGTCGCTATTAAATTTTTCAATACTAATTTTCGACTATCAGAAGAATGTTAACCCCCACGAATTTCCAATGCTACCTATATTTATTTGTAAATAAATAAGCAAAATTACCTGAACTTACCCAAGATATCAGGAATAACTCGAGGGGATATATTTCGCATGATGTTTCTGGTCCTGTTTACAAAAATAAGTTGTCATGTGAAATAACTATGCTAGTTTCTAAAAGCTAAAAAAAACCAGGGTCACAGTCACAATTCTTCAGTGTAATACCTTAATTCCGTTCGCAACGTTTTTCCAGTTTCTACATAGCATATGCCACCAGCGGTACAGTGTTTCAGCGACTGAACAAGCCCAAAGATTTCTCATAGAAAACACAACCTTCCATATCGCACCAGTATTTCTAAAGTAACACAACTCAAAAATCGGTTTTATTCACACCGTCATAGTTACGACTGTGAAAGACGTGTTACGTAGATCTTTATCAACCATCAAAACTGTATGTGCGTAGCTTCAGAGCTTGTACACCAGAGGGCACTTTTGTCACCCTTCCTGTCCTAATCCGAAGGCCCCTACATAGGCAAGAGACACATTTGAGTTGTATATTGAGTTGTGTCACTTTAGAAATACTAGTGCGATATGTCAAAATGGTATTGCATTTTAATTGCAATGAGACTTAGGTATTTTTCTTTCAGTTCGATAGCTTATTCTTCTGCTTTTGTTAAAACTATTTAACTTCTTTCATTACGTTATTTGAATTGGCTTAGTATGAATTTTCTAAATTGAAGCAATTTACGTATAGTTATGGGACATTAAATAGCCTTTTGGAAGTATAATTTAGCGAAGAGGATATTATTTAATTTTTAACATAGAATTAGTCGGTTGATCATTAAATTCTTATTAACCCTTTGCAAGATATATCATAAGTACGCCGACAGAGTGAACCCTACACGAGGGTTGGTTCTAATACGAACGTGGTCATGCGGTAATGTATGTTGTATTAACCTGGAACCACTGTACCACTATATATTCCAGTAATTAGCTCCCGTTCCACTTTGTCCAACTCCCCCTCCCCCCACCCTTACCAATCCTCTCTTCTACACTAATTACTTCTAATGCTATGAAAATTTGATTAGTTCCGTCTGCCTTCATAAAATTTCCCGAATACATTAGAATTTAGCCGGGAGGTATTTTGTAAGCTCTGTATGCTATACGCAGCCCGTACGGTTGTATACAACACACCTTTTGGCAATTAAAGCGTAATTACTACCAATATGGTTGAAATTTAAATTTATAATGTTAAATTGTCGCGCATAAACGTTTGTTAAGTGTCAAAAATGTATTTGACACGGCTTGTGGTATTAGTAGCTATTTGATCTCAACACAAACAGACAGTGTGTATATGTATATATATTGTCAATGGAACAGTTATATTTATTCATCTTAAATGGAAAGCCATTTTTAAATGTTTTTGATTTTTGTGAGCTTAGGAAATCTATTGTATTCATTTTCTTGCCAAGATATGAATAATGCATTTTACCCCTTTTGAGAATCTAACATACAAGCCCAGATACGAAATGTTCATGCTTTAATACACATATCCATGAGACCTTCTAGAATATTCATCAAATTTTCAATCAAGTGTTTTTTACAAAATAGTTATTAAGTAGTACAGACAATTTTGTTCATTAACTTGCAAAATATTTGGGTCGGTGTTCAAAATAAATATCTATGCAAAAGTTCGACTCACTAACTGGAAACAACAATGTTCTCTGACATCTTATCAGATCATCATTAAGTTTTTCTAATCAATTCAAAAAGTCCATAAACCTTTAAGCTTTAAAACTGGCTTATAAGCTGGCACGCAAAAAAAAAAAAAAAAAAAAAAAAAAAAAAAAAAAAAATTTAAGAACATAACAACTATATCGCTATCGCAGGATAGTTGCATGAATGTGTCATTAAATATTACGACTTATTCCATGTTTCGAAAACCAAAATAAACTATGAAAACAATAGATACACACAGATATGACTCTTAAATGCACATTGATGTTTCCATGGTGATGCTCTGATCTTCTTTTTACTGATACTCAACAAAGGCTTGGGGAGCCAATGGGAGTGCAATCTTTCTTGCTCAAGCGATGGCACTTCTCAAAACGTCGAGTTCATTATCTAATGTTTGGTGCTATACCTCTGGGGCACATCTGCCTCCAATAAAATACATTAAATTAGAATTAAATTAAATGTTAATTAACTTGAGACTTACATTATAAGGATTGAAATATGTTTTTTGTGGGATTCTTGAAATCTACTAATCACGATTCTAGAATGACTGTCCATAAATTCATTCCTTAAGACTAAAGGACTGTTGACGCATTAGTCGAACTGGTCCCTGGAGTTGGTTCATAAGCTCAATGGGAAGCAGACTGTAAGGACAAAAGGGATACCACGTTTAATCCGGCTTTTGTAATATATCGAGTGCATACATCGCCTTAGCCTAAGCAGACTGCAACCCAATGCATTCATACAGGGGCTCAAGCATCGGCTCCACTACAAAGGGAGAACGGACAGCCTTAGCCGTCGCACTACTTCCCAGAGGATAGTTAATGCAGAAACTAATATCGCCGTATACCTCGGGAGCCAAGCCAACTTGGACAAATCCCAAATTTGCGGAGCCCCCCGTCAGACCCCCCCCCCATAACTGTAGTACAAAAAGCTCCCCCGCCACGGAGAGAAGATGATATCTGTTAATGCCGCCAGAGCACATTACAGTCGCTCCTACTGCTAATTATACGACTACAGAATTGTCCTTTAACAAGGCTCTTATCCGTTATAAATGGTAATTGCTTTATTATCCGCCTACCGACCTCCATTTTATTTCCTCAATCCTCTCAACTTTATCTTTACTTTGAATTTTTCTTCCTATCACTTGCTAAAAATAATATACTGTCGCTTTGCTTTTATAGAAATATTTTCTCCTTTTACTTACAATATAATGACTACAGTGAAAGAAGTTATATATTTCAGAAAGAATATTTATGAAAATCCTTGTACTATATCCCAACATCCTGCCATCAAGCCTAAATATTCCAGGGATATTTTCCATTAAACAATTTTTACCAGAATTAACGCATTATTTTTACTACATTTTACATAACAAACTGCAGAAAATGTCTCAGAAAATGGAAACAATACTCAAGTAATTATTCTTACTACAATTCCTGTACCTATCGTACATTATTATAACATAAAATTATATAAATGTTCTCAGTAAGTTGTATTTACTTTTATTATTAAAACTCTTTTGGAATGTAAATCACAGACATTTCTGTGTCCATCGAATTGAACACAGAAATGTCTGTACAGCGAATTTTTTTTCTATATGAGTGTAGTGACCACAGATCAAAAATAACAAAATAGAATGAATATGTACCTATGTTTTTTGGGTTATACTTAACGCACATGCATGTGTCACAGAACATAAAAACCTTTCGGAATAGTCAGATTAAGCATCTATCATATATTCTTCAGCTTCTTTTTATGTCAAATCCGCTGCAAAAGTTCATTCAGTCATGGTATATTTATTAAAGATTATACTTATTAGAAATAAATTTCTACTTTCTACAAAGTTTAAATTCAATTTCTATCAACCTTTTTTTTATATATATAATTTTAATATCCTGCGTTAGAATGTTAGAAAACGAATACTTACACAATTTTCACTGTCGTAAGAACATGATAAAAGGTTAATCGCCCCTAAATCTTGATCCTTACACAATTTTCTCTTTTTATTGTACTTATTAATGAAATAATAGTTAATTTCCTAATATTTCCCTTTGTGTTAATTTCCAGGTGCAAACGGCCTCCGAAGACGAGGACGACAGACCTACACACGATACCAGACCCTGGAGCTGGAGAAGGAGTTCCACACGAACCACTACCTGACGAGGCGGAGGAGGATAGAGATGGCCCACGCCCTCTGCTTGACGGAACGGCAGATCAAGATCTGGTTCCAGAACAGACGGATGAAGCTGAAGAAGGAGATTCAAGCAATCAAGGAACTTAACGAACAGGAGAAGCAAGCACAGGCACAGAAAGCTGCTGCTGCCGCTGCACTGGCTGCACAGCAGCAGCAGGACCACTAGGACATAGTCCACCCACCGTTTACTTTCTAAATATATTAAAATATATATAAGTAAACGTAAACAAAAATACAAAAGACTAATTTTTCAAGCGTCGTTTTTGTTCGGTTGTTTTCGTCTTTTAACGGTTTTTTATTCCCCGGTTTAAGTGTTTTATTTTTATAAATATTGTAATTATATATATAGAATATATATATAAACTTCGAAGTATATATGTGTAAAAATAAATATAAAATGAAAATAATAATATTAATATTGAAACGGGGGTGTGATTCAAATCAATTCTCATTATTTATTACGGATGTTATGTAAATTTTTTGTCAGGAAAAAAGTTCCCTTAGTGTGTGTGAATGTGATGAGCCATGTAAGGTGAATGTGTGTGTTAAGTGATTAGTGATGTCATCATCAAGATGTCATCGCTTCGTGGCCATCGCCCAATCAGACACAAGGTAACTTCATATTTATTGTACATAGAATTACTGAATAAATATATATTGTTTTTAAATATATTTTTATTTTTACTCCTTAAGCCTTTTGTTTTTATTTTGCTGCTTTTTATCTTAGATCATTCAATAATCAAAAATGTATTCCCAAAGTTTTCATTATAACCACTACCAAATATTTGTTCTGCTAATTTAAAAAGTTTTTGACACAGAAAGAAAAAAATACTTATCGCTTATATAAGGTCAGTTTGGAGGTAAAAGTCATTAGGTGATCAATCATTATTTTTTCAGTTAAGATGTTTTATAGGCGAATAGTTTGGAGATGTTTTGTTCACAAATTCAAAACCGCTTCAACATACTTTCAAAAAGTTAGAATGATCAGTTTTCCATCTAATGCAAATTGAAAAGGCTCAGTCGTAATGAACATCACAAAAAAAAAAAAACAGGTTTATTGACTTTTACCTCCGATCTGACTATAGTGGAAAGAAAGAAAATATGACTGCATGGCTTTGATTATTTCTTCAAAAGAAATTCTAATTAAAAATTTAGAAAAAAAAACCAAAAAGAAATCAATTCTAAAGTAAGAAATTATATTTGACGGCAGTCAAAATGAAAAGTTATCTTTGTTATTTCTTGAAAATGATGCATGAAAGTTTTTTGCATTTTATCAAAACATTTTATGTGAAGCTTAAGAACTTAAAGAAGCCGTCAGAGAAGAACAGTAAGTAAGACAATAATTATAAATTAATAATTAGTTAGTAAGTCTTTAGATTAATCCATTAAATAAATATGTACAATACAATTTATTTTTAGGACTACAAAAACATAAAGTAAGCTTTAAATCACTTTAACGAAAATATTTTAGAAAATCGTTTTAAAATAATTTAGGTAAATTAAAAACTCAATAACATATATATTTCTGGTGGGAAAAGGCCAATAATTGTTCAAAATCCTTAGACACGTATAGTTTTATTTTTTTTTTACTTTAAAAGGAATTTAAAAGAGTTTTCATCATAATCTAGAACGAATAAACAAGATAAGACACGTAGTAAAACATACAGAATCTGTGATTTTGACATCTTAATGTTAATATTTCAAGTTTCACGGCCCAAATTTATGCAACAATTAAAGTTTCTTTCCAAGCTACTCCATCTTAATTTGTACCAAGACTGTAATATAAATAATATTGAAATACATATTATTGAAGTTTTTATTTTTAATTATTAAAATTGTGTTTCATATTTTTCTAAGAATATAATAATTAAATAATTATTATTATTAAATAATTATAAGAGATTAAAATAATAATACTCTTATGGATTTTAGAAAGAATGTAGTCCCTTAATAATTTATGTGAAAATATTAATTTCTCAGTGATGATTTTACCACTGTCTGCAACTTGCATAAAACAAATGCATTGTTTGAGTTCCAAAAAATTATTTGTTGCAGAAAATTTGCATTAAGGGAGTTTGAGTAACCAATCGACATAACCAAGTACCAATAAATCAGGTGGAATTGGAGATAGAATTAACTAGACGCCTTACTGGAAGTATAAGGTGCCGACTAAAGGTGTATTTAGCCCAGTTTTAGTGGGCCGGAACGAATCTAATAGTCAGCTGGCACGATCGGGGCTACGTCGGATCCATTCAGCACAGCTACGCCTTATAAATCTAGGTTTGAGCTCTTTCATTCATGAATTAGGTTTTCATTCATTCTATACAATCATACATGTGCAATTGAAGGACGTTTGCGAATATTTCCGTTTGTATATTATTAAAATATGCGTTATATATTTCATTTTATTAAACGGAATTGTCTTGTTGATTGACATATTATCTTATATACCTGTGTATGTCCTCTTTACATATGGTCCTCCATTGGTGACATAGCAACATATTGATACTCATTCGAAAGGTAATTACTACTTTTGCTCAAAAATATTAAATTTTAACCAGAACATAATTTCTAAAGCGTGGAACAGAAAAGTTACTTTACAGTCTCAACAACTCTTCGATTTATAAAACATTACAATTGTACCACAATATGCCAAAATGGTACCGGCTTTAATAAACTAATTATGTTAATTTTGTTCTTTGAATGTAGCATTTAATTTTGACTTTTGTAATTCCGTAAGTTGAGAAATTTTCTAATATAATTATTAAGTCAAAACATAAAATGTTCATCTTTTTATGCTGATAAAGTGATATTAAATAACTTAATTGAAAAAATTAAATTGAAAGTAAAATGAACTTGTGTTTGTGAAAGTTCTGTCTCTTGAAACCGATGATATAAGAGGTTTTCATTTCTATAATAGTTCTCCAAAAAAAGAAAGTGTTCAGAAATCTTTAATTTTAAATTACTGTATTATTCATGCATGAAACACCACAATTGGTATAAATACATATTTAGAACGAAAGACACGTATTTCCGTGCACAACTCAGGTAGATAGCTGGGAAGTAAGGGTCAACAAAAATTTCTAATTTTAAAATACGTCTTCTTCCAGTTCAGAAAAATTGAATATTTCAGTCTCTGTCCATAATAATAGGTAATAGAAAAATAATAGACATAGCCAGACAATTTGTTTAAAATATGTCTATAGATGAAGAATTTGAAACACTTAAACAGTAAGAAAAATAGAAGGGTGTGAAAATTGTCTAAACTTGGACAGATTGTAATATTTATTTTATTGTAGAGACTTTTCACAGGATTATCTCCATTCTTCCCAACTCTTAATGGTGCTTTATTAAACTAATACAACAATTTTTCGTGATTGACTAGTATATTATAACTTCAAGTAAAGTAAAGAAGTATTTATATTTATTATTTCCAATATTTTTAAAGTCTATCGACTCGTTTTTAATAAAATTTTATGTCAATAGTATATTTAAAAGAAAAGAAAAATAATTTTTTTTTTTTACGAAATACATAATTTCTTCCTTGGTAAAAAGCTGGAATAGTGTTTCCATCCATGTTGGAAGAGTGGATCTCTGCCGCATTGTGGGGATTCATTCTGTGTTTATCTCCCTATCTTTCTCTTTGATGATATAATTGCAGGGTTAAAGGGAGGAAGAATAAGAAGTTGCCGATATTCTTAGATTTAATCGGAAAATAAATAACTTAAAATGTTTCTAGTTAATATATTATATTAGGAGTACTAGATAAATATTCCTGAGTGTAGAGTTAGATACCCAGAAGGGGCTGAAGAAGAATTACGGACCCAGCGGGATTTAACAACCTTGACTCCGTTATTGGGTGTCCCGAAGTATTTGGCCGGGATGGAAGGGGTGTCGGCTTTATATATCCCAGCCAATAAAGACATTAGGAGTAAGGACCGCTATTGGACGCTTTTCGATTTATTCGCCAATCAGAACTTCCCTTTTACAGCCACCCTCGGTTAATTGTGAGAGTTCATCAGGGATGTCGACGGCACTAACTCACCAGGGACCAAGTAGAGCTCTCTCTGGGGAGGGATTAGCAAACAGTAGCTACACTTGTTATATTTATATGCTAATTCACAACATATAAATCATTCGTTTGTATATAAATGCTTATTTTGAGAAAATAGGTTCTTGTTAGAGGAAGGGGGTCCTAAACAAGTTTCAAGGTTTTGAATTATGATCTTCAGATCTGTGTGGTCATTGCCACAGAACTATGGAAAAAAATGTTGAAGATAAGATATTGTAAAAGGTGTAATGCAATCAAAGAAACAAGAAGGTGAATCATTCATATTTACTTTTATCATAACGGTAACAATCCTTCTTAAAATTCCACCAACAAACCAAGTTTTGTACAGAAGAATCTTGAGAGGCTTTTGGTCCATTTTTCCTCGATTTTCTACCTTAAGATAGTACGAATACAGAGATTAGATCTTAAAGGTTCATTCTATGTAGGGGCACGTTTTTTCTTCTTTGATAGTTCTTGAATCACGTCTAAATATGAACAAATAAATGCTTGTTCATCTCGAATCTTAACCAGCCTGTATTCATCTATTCAACCTTTCTAATGAATCTTCTAAACACAATCGTGGTTATTAGGATATAGAAATCTTAAGTTCTTCAAATGACCCTGAGTATATTTAAATATATTTTTATAGTTCATTAAATATAGTTAACCACAGAATATTAGGTTTTTGCAATAATTGTAATACTAAGATTTATTGTATTTAAATTACTAAATGCTGAGATGTTACTATTCCAAACAGACCAGTTTTCCCTCTCCACATATCCCTGGCAAATCCAAACCACATATCCCTGGCATATCCACACCACATATCCAAACCACATATCCCTGACATATCCAAACCACATATCCCTGGCAAATCCAAGTAATTCAAGCCGAATCGTTTGTAATAGAACTCAATTTTATTATAATATTTAGGTTAATGGACTATTACGAACGAACCACTACTATTTCCGCACAATTTACACTTTGTTATGACAGCAGACAGATAATTATTCACATTTGCTTTAATTTAACTTTTTATATTTAAAATATGTACAAAGGTAAATAAATTAATATTTATTTCTGTGGATTTCGTTTTACATTACATAATATACATATGAATAACCAATACTACAAAACTTTTAGAAACTATTCGTGTACATATCGCACTAGTATTTTTGAAGTGATACAACTCAAAATAAAACTCAACTGAAAATGTTTCACTCTTGCATATGTAGGGGGCATAGCATTAAAACAGGAAGAGTGACATAAGTGCCTCTGACGTACAAGCTATGAAGCTAGCTAGGTATATACTGTTTCGATGGGTGATACAGATATATTTATCAATGTATTTCATCGTCATAACTGACAAAAACCGATTTTTGAGTTGTGTCACTTTAGAAATATTAGTGGTATATGATAAAAATTACTATTTTTTCCCTTAAATAATTTGTGCATTGCTTACTCTAGTTTCCTATCGATGATAGATCGATTCTAGAGAGATACGGAAGAAGAAGTTTATCCAGTTAATTACCACTGCCTTGATGTATTTCTCCTTCAATTGAATGATTCATCTCTTTTTAATGGAGAGCCAGCAAGCTAGTGCTCAGTTGCCTCCCTCTAAATGGAGTCTAAAACAGCTGCTGTAATGGAATCATAAGGGAAAGTATTATTTTTTATTGACCTAAGAGAAATCAATAAATCCACCATATTGAACGCAGATGGATTTCCAAATGTTATAGAAATAAATGGTTTAACCATGTTTAAAACACTAATCTCATTGCTCATCTGACGCAATGGAGTTATGAAATTCATCGGACATCCTCAAGCACTTTAATATCAGAAGCTCTGTTCGGTTTTAGTTAGAAATTAGTTGTATCTCTATTCCAAGTCCACTTGAAACTGGTTTTCTTTGAAGAGCTGCGCTTCTGTCAGTCCCATTTCCCTTTCCTTTGCCATTACCGCAGACATGGATAATCTTCACATAGTGTGTTTTCTGCTTTCTCTTCGTGTAACATTTGTGGAGTGACTTTTTTTTTTGGTAACATGTATTTACATTTTTTTTTTACATATCTTTTTAATATGAGAATCTTTCCTAGATATACACGCTTACAGCCTCAAGGAGTGTGTTAATACTTAATAATTTCTTCATTCGTCTTCTATGCCACATTGAGGAAGAACATAATTTTGTTGACTATTACGTGAAGATACACGCTTACGCACAATTATCTTTTCGCTGCGTTTTCGTCGGTTTAACCCTTGTTTGTGTATGTCTCTTCTCGTCAGCGATGTCCGAGCTGGGACGATGGGTGTACTGATACATGATCAACGAAGATTGTTTCATGGGTGCTATTTTACATTAAATTGGGATTTTTAAAAGTCTAAAGAGTTAAAAGGTCTGTAATTTATTTCCTTGATAGGAAATATATAGACTTTCTTGTTCTTTGTCTAATTTATAGAGCTGTGTTTTAGGTACGTGTAATAACAACGTTTGATTGCTACTCCAATTGGTGTTTTGCATTTGATGTGAGTTGTGATCTGTTTGGTATGAGTGTATAATGCACCGATAAATTCTCCCAAGAGTAGAAGGTTATTCATTATTTGGTTCATTACAAAAAATAATAAATGTTCATTACAGAAAAAGTACAACTATAGCCGTCACCTATACTGTAATACAAGTCTAGATTTCAAATATATTATGCAGTCTTAAGTGTACAGAATGGTGAGAAAATATTAATAATTGTCCTTTAAAGGAGTGAATAATTACAGACAACAAAGGGTTGAATTAAAATTATTTTTCATTGGTAACATGATAATCAGAAGACGGATGTTCAAAGGAAAAAACCGTGTTTATTCGTGGATTGCTCAATCTCTAGAGAGACTAGCCTGTAATTTTCATATTAATCCCTAGAATAGTAACAGGTAATTTCGTTTCACCGCTCGCTGTATCATTAACATCGCATTCAGGAATTCTATCTTCTATTTGCTTAAGAATGAATATCATTCCTTTGGAAGTCACCTCATAATGAAAAGAAGGGAATTTTTGGAGCCATTACCATATATAAAGATAAACTGATCAAAACTATTTTAATTGGACAAGAATTGGAGCCAATGAGTTAGATAAGAAAATAATTTAGGTTTGTTTTTCTTTTCTTAATTCTACGCTCCTAGATTTTAGTAATAATTTGTCTTAAGTGAAAGCTTCAAATCAGAAACTATTATAATACTATATTATTACAGAGTGATTTCAAATCTACTCAACAAAAATTTGTCACAGATAGTTTTTTTTTTTAATTTGGAAAATGTAATTCTTTTACAGTAAAATACAATTATATTATATTATTCAAAAAATTAAATTATTATTCTTAATATAAAATTAAAAGCATAAAACACTATTTAGAAACAAATTTCGTCAACTAAGATCTAGTTTTTAATATATATATATATACACTCGTAACTCGTTGATCTCTACCACATAGGTATATG